>JASDQU010011636.1:88128-99652 GCA_032191745.1 Picea mariana | reverse complement strand
AAAGGGTCCTAAGGACAAGGGAGTTCCTTGTGCTATATCTTTGTGGTCTACTTGCGAGGTCCAACAGTAGCACCTGGCCCAGTATCTCAAGGCTATAACTAAGGAGGTTTGATTGTAACTTTAGTCATACTACTTGATTACCTAGGTACTATAGAGTAATATTCCCTAGTGTTGTTCTTAGTTCAAATAAAGTAGTTAGGAAGTCAAGTGGATTATAAGAGTCCATTTTCAATAAACCTACAAGACTTCTCATATATATGGGGGTACCTAGAAGTGAATTACATAAACAAGTGTTGTTTGATGTAGTACTACTTGAATGGGTACCTGTTGAGTCTCCTTTTTGAAACCTCCAATTTCCTTATATTGTCCTATATCTTGACCAACTTTGCCTCAGACATATACACAATTTTCCTATTTTCCTCAAAAGACATGACTTTTAGCCATTCTTGTGTATATATGAGGTAACTTATGTTTAATCATCATTTATGATATTTATTAATGATTGGAATTGAATAATTGACGTTAAATGCTCTCTAATTACTTTGAATGATGCAAGAAGACCTTATGACACAACTCTTATTCATCTGGTACCCTCTTTGGTGTTCATTCGGTATTCAATTCGTTTGGTACCTATGTTTGCACTTGTCCAGTACCTATCTCTGCGCTCGTTTGGTACCAATGTTGTGTTCATCTGGTACCTATTTCAATGTTCAATTGGTACCTATTCCTATGTTATTATGTATTGATATATTTGACTTTGTGCATCTGGTATGAGTCTTCTTGTTCTAGCTGTGCATGTCCAGTACCAGTTCCACATTTGCAGGCTAGGGTGTTTGAATGAGTTTTCTCTCGATGGGTCCAAGGATTTTGTTGGATTGAACATCCTTTGTTCATTGAAGACCATAATACACTTCATACTCATGCACTTCATGTAATGAGGATGAAATCGTTTCCTTGAAAAATGATACATCAACCAATTGTAATATTTGTGCAGTCATTTGATTTTATCTCCAGACTTTGATTGTAATAGTTGTTTCTCTTTAAAAGGGAGAGCCTTGTAGATGATAGACAGAGACATAGTTAAGCACTGTTATGATGTAGAATTGATTCTTGAAGACTGTTGATTGTGCCCCTATTTATGAAGTAATGATATAAACTGCAGTTCATGGAATCTATGTGTGTGATCAAATCTTCCCTTCTGTAAGTTTCTTTTAAAAATCTACCATGTTGGTATGGAAAGGGCCCACTGACCCAACCACGGTAAGATTCCTTGTATTTATTTGTGAATATAACTCTGGTTTTTGTGTGTGGATAAAATAATTTTTTGTTTTGATCATAACATGTAACTTTATTTCTATTATGTTTCAGTAAATACACTTGATAGCATGAAATATAGATGTGTGGTAATTCTGAGTGAGTGAGAGTTCTGAGTGAAACATAAGATTTCTGAGTGCAACGTATATTTCTGAGTAAATACTTGTTATCCTTGTGTGTGTGCGGGTAGAGAATCATTTGTTAGACTCAATGTTTTAGTTTTTTTTTCTATTTTTCAAATATAGGGACAATTAAGATCTCCATACCTCACCCTTCATGAGATTATAATGGAGTATCTCGCCATAGCTAGAGTTTCTTCCATAATTGATTAGGCTACATCTTGCAAATATAGGAACAGTTAAGACCTCCATCTCTCACCCTACATGCACCTATAATGGAGTGTCTTAATACACCTGGTATTTCTTCTAGGATTGTTTGAGTTTTCTTTTAAGAATGTGCACAGTGTTAATTGTTGCTCGATTAGTTTCTACAGGAAACAAATTCAAAGTTCATATTTCCCTTTCATGAGCCTGTAAATGAATAGATTCATCACCTGAGCAAGAGCTTTAGATCACATGCTTGTTTGTGATTTTTTCTTTTGGATTTTTGAACTGTGTCGAGAGTGTTACTTGAAAAGTGTGAAAACAGAGTATTGGTTTTAGAGTATTTTATTATGTAGGATATACTCATCATGCATAGGAATTTATTTGTTATCAACACATATAGTGCATCAACTCTATTTATTATGAAACTGGATTGACATATTAAATTATTGCAATATAATTGCACCAACAATACCAACATGGGTTACAACAGTTTCCAACCTAGTGAAACCATTTTTATTTATTGCATGTATGCTTCCTCAACCATATGTTTACCCACTTAATGATAGATCTCTATGTTATTTAGAGACACTGAAACACGTTTCTAGTCTAAAAACATTTACTCTAAAAATGTTCTAACAAAAATCCCTGATAGCACTTGTGATGTGTCAAATAGAAATATTCAGAGAAGGACTATAGATATTGCTCAAATATATTAAAAAAATAAATAGAATTTAAAACAATATGGACAATATGAACTAAAATATTATACCTTTATTGATCTGGAGTTACTGTTCACTTGCCTCTTCAATGGGGATACCTCCAATACATTAGAGATCAAATTACAAGTGATTTCCCAAGACATCTTTTACAATGCTTCTACACATTTATATAGTATTTCTATCCCTCGGGAACATTATAGAGAATGAATTTTGTAGTAGGTAGAATCTTCTTGTAAGCCTTACTACAATAATTGTGTTCACGCTACTACATAGGCCTTATTTACTAATGATTGCCTCCATATATAGAAATACATAGTAATATATCTACTTAGGGGGTAAGGTAGGTTAGGACCCTAACACCTTGTGGTTAACCTATCATAATAGTACCCAATACTGATGAGACATGGTGAATGTGTATCTACTACAAAGCTTTGAACAATATCACACTCATAAATCAATATTCTCTTCCCAGAATCGATGATTTGTTAGACCATTTTCACCATGTCAAGTACTTCACCATGCCTAACTACTTCAGGAAAGGATGTGAGGTACCAAGATGGCCAAGGGTGAAGGTGTGATTCCTTACCTCACTCGTCTTACATAGATCAAGGATGAGCTTAGAAAATTTGTCTCAAAGAGAGAGGATTTTGAGTTAGTATGTATAGCCTTGAAAGGATTTCAAATCCATGGGACTCATTTGTGCTTGGGATTGTAGCGCAGGAGAATATCCCTGACTGGAAGCACTTATTGGATGATTTTGTGTAAGAGGAAATTAATCTTGGTTAGGTGAGTGATCATGTACAACATCTCAGGTTATGGATGAGGAGGCTTTATCTCTTGCAAGAAAATTCAAGGGAAAGTCTAGGAAGAAGGGCTCTGGGAGTGGAGTAGGTGGAAGGAATAAGAACATTGGCTTCTCCAAAGTCAAGTGTTTTCAGTGTCACAAGTTTGGGCCCTTTTCCTCATAGTTTCCAGAAAAGAAAAAGAGTAAGCCACATATCGTAGCCTCTATAGGACTAGAGGAGTTTGCGAATATATTTTAGAATGATTTATTCCTTATTGCATGTATGTTGAGTTCAATCATCACATATGCTGGTATGTGGATAGTGGCATATCTTGTCATATTACTAGGAGCAAGGATTTATTCATTATCTTGTAGGATGGAGGCATGAATCTTCATATTTAGCTTGGAGATGATGCACACTATAAGGCACAAAGCATAGGCATTATCTCATTTTAGAGGGAGTCAGGTAAACGACTCCATTTTTCTAAAGTTTTATATGTTCTTCGTCTTACCAAGAACCTCATAGCGATTTCAACCCTGGAGGACAAATGATTTGAGGTTAGCTTCCATGAAGGAAAGGAGTATATTATACCAAAGGGGTCTACAACCAAGATGGATAAGGTGATTTGGGTTTGTATTGAGAAAGTGTACAGAATACATTTTGAGACAACAAAATCATTGGTTTGTAGAAACATTGATTTGGCAGAGTTATGGTACAGACATATGACACATTTGAATTTTGGTGCATTGGATCATTTGAGACAAGAAGTTAAAGGGATTCCTAAGGTTGCAGAAGAGAAGCATGAACCTTGTAAGGGTTTCTCTTTAGGAAAGTATGCCCACAAGTAATTTCTATCTAGTGAGCATAGATCCAAGGGAATATTGGATCTAATCCATTCATATGTTTGTGGTCCTATGAGTGTGCAGTAAATTAGAGGCTTTAGCTACTAGTTGATATTTATTGATGACTACTCCAAGAAGACCTAGATATATTTCCCTAAGACCAAGGATGAGGTATTTGACAAGTTCATAGAGTTCATAGCTCTAGTGGAGAATCAATATGGTAGGAGGATCCGGGTAATTAGATTGGATAATGGTGGTGAGTACACCTCTAATGAGTTTTTGGAATATTGTGTTGTTGAGCGTATTAATAAGGAGCTCACAGTACCTTATAATCCACAGTAGAATGGAGTGGCAGAGCACAAGAACATGACCATAGTGGGTGCATCACGTGCGATGATACATGATGAGAAGTTACTGGTGTTTTTATGGGTAGGGGCCTGTCGCACAACTGTATACATACAGAACACGATTCCCCAATACGATTGTTGGGAAATTGACACACGAGGAGGTTTATACAGGTACTAGGCTAGGTGTGAGTCATCTTCACATCTTTGGGAGTATTGTCTATCTTCATGTCCCTTTAGAAAAGAGGAAAAAGTTGGAACCCACAGGAGAAAATGGGATATTGGTTGGCTATAGTGAGGTCTCCAAGGCCTATCACATCTTTGTGCCATCATGCAAGAGGATTGTGGTAATTAGGGACATGTAATTAGAGGAGGAGAAATCATTGAGGAGATATAGAGATATACCAGTGTAGGTAGAGAACTAGCAGGGACAAGACTTGGGGAAAAATATTGAGGAGGTACAGAGTATTGAGTCATAGGCACAGGGTACACGTACAAGTACTAGTGTTGAGAGGGAGACTAGTGGACATGATAGTCAAGATACTGGTGAGGAGAATGAGCAAAATAAGGTTGTTCCACATGAGACTAATCCTAGGCCACGACTTAAGAGGTACAGGTCCATAGTCAATGATTCTATGATGGTATCACTTTGAGAGAGATATTTTATACTTAGTAAACCACCGTAGAGATTTGGGTACATGGAACTCATGACATAGCTTATAGATGTCGATCCTTCCACCTATGAGAAGGTTGCATAGCATTGAGTTTGGAAAGAGGCCATGATGGAATTGTATGCCTCCATTATGAAGAATGATCTATGGGAGGTGTTGCCCAGTCAAGAGGGAAAACAGGTGGTTAGATCAATATGGATCTATAAAGTCAAACATGGAGCAGATGGAAGCGTGGAGAAGTACAAGGTGTGCTTCGTAGCCAAGGGGTTTACTCATAAAAAGGGATTCGATTATGAGGATACTTCTCCTTGGTGGCTAGATATTCCTCCATTTGAGAAGTTATGTCATCAGAAATAGAGATAGGATGGTGTCTTCATCATATGTAATATCCCTAGGCTGCACCCAATTGTAATGTAAATGAAAATGTACTTAAGTTGGTGAGGTGTTTTGATGTCATTTTGTATGCACATTTCATGGCCTAGTGTGCGCTAGTATTGCACAGTAAAATGATGAAGTGTGCACATTCCTGGATACCGCGTGCAACAACTTAGGTGCACACGATATTGAGGCCAAGGATCCTATGCATATATGTTGTGTTTTATAGGTTGGTGAGCTATTTATTATAAGCTAGGGTGCTTATTTTTGGATTAGGCCAGAGAGCCTAGATGTTAAAGGCCACTGTGCCTATTTTTGTATATGTCTCATCATAATATAAAATACATCGTTGCACATAGACTGACCATGATAAAAGAGATGGGGGACTAAACTCCACTGGTTAGGGAAAGGGAGGGGCCTAAAGTTAAGGAAAAGGGATAAGCTAGGGAGCTTAATCCAAAAAGGAATATTATATTAATATTTCTTACATCATAAAGTATGGATAATTATTTTATCCTAAGTTCTAAAGTTGGGGACAAGTGGGCCAAAGTAGCTCCCAACATGGCAAGTGTCAAGTTAGGGACATGCATACATATTGTTGGGACATAGTTCATTTTTCCATCTTTTCCACGATTCTTTCCATCATTCCTTCCATCATTCAGTCATCTAGTGAATCATCGATGAGCATGCACACACCCATTGAGCTATCCTCCATATCTTCATGACTGTACCTGAACCTATATCCATAGCCATTTTTTGTTAGTGTATCTGGTTAGCTTGGGATCTAGACTGGAGAAGAGGGTTGTCAGGCCCGTGGGATATTGAAGAGGCGCATTGCCAGGCCCGTGAGAAATTCTCTGGGTGAGAGAATTGATGGGAGTTGATTTTCTGAAAGGTGCTAAACTACAACTACAGGGCTCTGAGACTTCCTATCTGACCTGTTGCTGAAGCCCGGAAGGGAAGTGGGGTAGCCAAAGGACTGTTGAGAAAAGAAGGGGCACATTTCCTGGGTGGGACAAGCATGTGGAGAATGAGGGACTGTAGGCTATTAGTTTGAGTTGGCACCTGTGATAGAGTCTTTCCTGTTGTCTATGAACCTATAGCCTGGGTAGGAATCTCTTTACCTGGGTGGAGTTTAGTCCCAGCTCGGGTGTGACTCACTCTTGAGAGTGATGAATAGTGTGTTCTAAGGCTGGGAGGTTCGTGGAAGGTATGCATGTAGTTGGTGACATTCTTACCAAGATAAGTGTAAATTGTGTGATAAATTTACATGTTGCATTCTTATTTACGTGTTTATTAATATGGGTTTATCCTTTGTATGATTTATAACTATGTTATATTTATGGTTATTGCCTACATATGCTGCATGTATACGTTTACTGTTATTTCTGTGATAATTCGTGCGTTTACAGATGTATTTGTATGTTTATGTTTATATATATATATATATATATATGTTTCTGCAAGAGCTCTGTGTGTATATATTTTAATTGCATGCAGTTCAAAAAACATTATGTGGCATAGCTCAGTTGGATACTTTTTATGTTACAATATGTTCTGCAGAGAGAGAAGAAAGAGTTCTCTAGCGTAGTGTGGCTCGGCATGGATGGTCGGGGATGTTACAATATAGTATAAGAGCTTCAGTTTTCAACACTGATCTTGGATGGGCCGAGCTAGTTGAGTTGAAGAGAAATTTCATAGAGAATTTTTTCAAGGTGGCAAAATTTTGAGTTGCAGAGTGTCCATGGTAAAAAGTAACAACAACTGGGTGGAATTGGGGAAAAGCCCCAATTTTTGTTGTTAAATTCATGAGAAAATGGAGACATTTGGCCAAGTGGTGAGATATTATTGTTTTAATATCTATTCTAGCGAATTCAGACATGGAATTGATCGAATTTGAAGTTACAGAGAATCCATAACAATTGGAGCGAGATTAGTAACTAAAATTCTCAATTCGTGACTTGATTTTGGATAAATTCATTCCAGAAATGACAACCCACAACGATTTGTTGTTGTACAAGTTGAACTGGTGTTATCGGGATCAAATGGAACAAATTTCATAATTGGAGAATGTTGATGGTAAATTTGGGAAAAAGTTAAGTCAAAAGCCCCAATTTCTGCAGTGAAATTCACGAGGAATTGATGCGCATAAAAATGAATGTGCACAGGTGGGAACACTAAAAATGCATGATGCGCAGTGAAAATCTTGTGATATCTAAAATTCGGCACTGCGCGGAAAGATATTGGCGTGTTGGTGTGTGTGCTAAATTTCGGTGTTGTGCGAAAAATGTTAGTGTGCAGGTGCGCGTGCTAAATTTCGGTGCCACGCGGAAAACTTTTAGTGTACGGGTATGCGCGCTAAATATCGACGTCACATGGAAAAATGTTGGTGCACAAGAGCATGCACTAAATTTAGAATTGCACGGTGTGCACACACATAATATGATGTGCGTGGTGTGATCAGTGTTGGTAGAGCACAGAGGAGTTTTGTTGGTGCACGCGCAATGTGGGTATATGTTTTTCAACAATTTAGTTAGTGGTGCGCGCAGAGTTTTGGTGTGCGGCGGAGACATACTAAACTCTGGCATGGTGCATCATGTAGATTATAATGCACACAGAATATCAGCACACGATACAAAAACTGCGTGCAATAGGTAATAGTGCAAGAACCAAAACTATGCACAGTGAATATTGGCGCGTGACACAAAAGTAGTGCGCAGTTATTGGCGCGACAAAGAAGTGATGCACAATGGTTATAGGTGCTTGAAGCACGATTTACCTTGTGATGTTGCTGCGCATTGTAAATATGGATGTACAGGTTGAAATTTGTGCACGTGAAGTCATTCGGAGGGAGAACAATAACAAAAAACTAGTGATTTGTTGCGACGTTTTATATTCATCTTTTTGCGGTGCATTTTTGAAACCCTTAAGAGCGTTTTTAGCAACACAAAAGCCACAAGAATAGACTGTACCAAGGCACACTTTGTCTCTATAGCTCAAATAAAAGATCTTGGAGAGAGATTTATAATAGTGTAAATCGTTCGTCAAATAGAGATTTTATGAGAAAGTTACAACACAAACAATGGAGGGTAAATTTTAAGACCCATCTAACATCAAAGAGCCATAACTTTCTTCTCTGGAA
Source organism: Picea mariana (assembly GCA_032191745.1). Classification (NCBI taxonomy): domain Eukaryota; kingdom Viridiplantae; phylum Streptophyta; class Pinopsida; order Pinales; family Pinaceae; genus Picea; species Picea mariana. Next base: position 91,134 of record JASDQU010011636.1, on the reverse strand, counting down.
TCAGATTGGGGCGCATGAGAAGTCAATGGAAAGATATTGAACCATAGAAGACATTCCAAGAGATGAATTAAATTTCCAGGCATGTTAAAGGTGTTTAATATGGCAAATAAGGTACCTATAGCATACCAATTATAATATGGTATTTTGGTCTGGAAATTTAGTAGGCTGTAACTAGCATGCAAGAACCCAGAAAGAGCTGAAAATTGGATAGCGTGTCCATATTATGTAGATGAGGAAACCCAATTGAGATCATACAAAAATTCCAAAGGAGTAGGTGCAAAAGTTCATATTTACAGTGCAGAGTTGCGCCAAGTCGAAAAATGAACAAAAAAATTAATGGGCAAATTTCTAATAACCATAACTTTCTGCTCAAGACTCAAAATTGAGCATGGGAGTAGGTGTTGGAAACTGGAATATAATTATACACCCAGAAAATTGATCTAGGTATTCCATGTTTCAGGAAATCATAGGAAATAATTCTGATATGTATTATTGAACCATAATGGTTCATATTTTCTTGAAATTGTTGAAACAGTTAGCTTGATAAAGTTTTGTTGGCTACACATTTTGCATAGTTAAAAACAACTAGATCAGATCAATATCATCTTATAGTCCATAGTAATGGAAGAGGCACAGGGGACTTACATCCAGGAATATGAGATTAGAGAGATGGATGTCCATTTGGGCATTGAAGGAACAAACTCCAATGGACATGGAGAAGGAAGGGATGAAAACATGAATATGGCAGAGACCATTAAAAATTTAAAGAAGGATGTCCAAATCCATAAATATGATAATGAAAAGATTATAAGAGCCAAGGAGTAGCAAGATGAATTCAACATGAATTTAATGCAGAGATTGAACATAATAGAAAACAAATTGGATAAGGAGAGTGGCTCAAGCAAATCAGGAAGTCGCAAGTCTCTTGATGAGAAAAGAAGAGCCAGAAGTGTTAGCAAACATCAACATCACTCCTCGAGGCATTCCAATAAGAGAGCACACAATAACTCAAGTCCATCCCCTACCAGGAAGCATAAGAGTTCTGGGGTGGATGAACTGCAAGGAGAAATGCACAAAATCAAACCTCCCACATTTGATGGTGAGAAAAAGAAGGATGAGGATACAGAAACATGGTTGTTGGGCATGAGAAAGTATTTTCAATTTCCTAATTATTCTTCTCATGAAGAAGGTAGAATTTCTATCTATCAACTCAAGGGAAGGGAATCCATGTGGTGGAATCATCTTGTGCAGGTGCAACACATTAAAGAGAAAAGTGTTACTTGGAGGGAATTCAAGAAGTATTTTGAGAAGAAATACTTGACTACGAGATATTATGACAAGAAAATTAAAGAGTTCTTTGAACTCAAGCTTGGGAGTATGACAATAGATGAATATGAGAGAAGGTTTATAGAACTGTTGAAGTATGTCTCTTTCATCAATGATGAGACAATTAAGATTCAAATGTATTTGAGTGGATTGCCATCATTCATCAGTGAAAAAATACAGTATGATGATCCAAAGGCATTAGAGGAGACCATAAGGAGAGTTAAATCCCTATATGATCAGCAGAAAGCAAGACCAACTTTCTAAAGATCTTGGGAAGACAAAATGAAATTCAAGATGGGTCGAAGGAACAAGGGGTATAAGCCACCACTCTTTAGAAATAATACCCAGGGACAACCAACTTCTAGAGAGCCCAAAACGATTGAGGCAGGAGGTCAAAGGCCAAGGAAGCCACCTATTCAATGTTGGGGTTGTAAAGGAGATCATATGTATAGATATTGTCCTCACAGAGGTGAAAAAGGGAGGATTGTTCACAATGTACAACAAGATGAAACAATGGAGGACATGGGAAAAAATGTGCCAAGGATCTATGCAGCCCTAGACAACAAGCAAGTAGAGTATCAATCACATATGATTGAAGTGGAAGGTATGATCAACAACCAAACCATTACTATTTTAATTGATTCAGGAGCTAGTTATAGTTATATAGATCCTAAGATGGTGGAAATTTTTCATTTTCCAAGAAGCAAGCATGGAAAAACTTGGTTGGTGCAGTTGGCTGCCAGAGCCAAACAAAATGTCAATGAGATGGTTAAATAATGTCTTATGGACATGAATGGACTGAACACCAGGGAAGATTTGAACATCTTACCTTTAGGTTCCTATGACTGTCTAATTGGGATGGATTGGTTGGACCATAATCATGCTATCCTAGAATGTCATAACAGGTAATTTAATTGCCTTGACGAGGAAAGGAGCCTAAGGAAAGTGCAGGGGATTCCCAGGGAAATAACCATCAGATAAATTTCAGCATTGCAGCTGAAGAGATGTTACAGAAAAGGGTGTCAAATCTTTGCAGCGCATATAGAAGAGAAACCTAAAGATAAGGTGTCAGATTTGAAATATCATGCAGTCTTGGAAGAGTTTGAATATGTGTTCAAGGAGGTACTGGGACTACCTCCAAAGAGATATATTGACTTCTCTATAAATTTAATGCTTGGAGCAGCTCCAGTGTCAAAGAATCCTTACAGAATGAGTACACTAGAGTTGAAGGAGTTGCAAATGCATCTTGAAGAACTTCTGAAGAAGGGGTATACACACCCAAGTGTGTCACCTTGGGGTGCCCAAGTCTTGTTCATGAAGAAGAAATATGGAACATTAAGATTGTGCATTGATTTCAGACAGTTGAATAAAGTGACTATGAAGAACAAATATCCTCTACCAAGGATTGATGATCTATTTGATCAATTGAAGGATGCAAAGATATTTTCAAAGATAGATCTCAGGTCAGGATACCATTAGGTAAGGATTAAAGAGGAAGATATCAACAAGACCACCTTCAGGAGAAGGTATGGTCATTATGAGCTCATAGTGGTGCCATTTGGGTTGTCAAATGCACCAGTTGTTTTCATGTGCTCAATGAATGGTGTTTTCCGAGAATATTTAGACAAGTTTGTCATTGTATTTTTGGATGACATTCTTATATATTCCAAGTCAGAATAA
>JASDQU010011636.1:66916-78038 GCA_032191745.1 Picea mariana | reverse complement strand
ATGGTATATCACTCAATCCTAAGAAAACTATCTTCGGTGTTGAAGAAGGTAATTTGTTAGGTCATATTATATCTCAAGCAGGAATTATCATAGACCCCGAAAGGATCAAAGCCATAGCTCAACTCCCACTACCCCATAACAAGAAAGATATGCAGTCTTTTTTCTGGCAAATTAATTTCGTAAGGAAATTCACCCCCGACTTCGCGGAAATCATCAAACCCTTACAAAAAATGATTCATAAAGATTCTAAGTTTAAGTGGGATGATGAACGAAAATATGCTTTCAACAATATCAAAGTTGCCATATCTCGGGCCCCAGTATTGCAAAGTCTCGATTTAAATAGAGACTTTAACCTTTATACTTTTGCCTCTAACCAATCGCTAGCTGTGGTTTTGATGCAGAAGGACGATGAAAACAATGAAGCCTCGGTGTCATTATGAGCACCAACCTTCAAGGAGATGAGCTCAATTACCCCACCGTAGACAAGCAGGCCTACGCGGTCTATAAAGCAGTAAAACAATTTAGGTCATACATCCTCAAGAATCACACCAAGGTGATTGTGCCACACCCGACAGTCTGATCCTTGTTTACCCAACAAGAAATGGGAGAAAGAAGAGGGAACTAGACAACGGTAGTCTAGGAATTTGATCTAGATATAAAACCCACCAAGTTAGTAAAAGGACAAGGTTTTTGCAAGCTCACAGTCGAAGCTAAAGATCAAGCAAACCAAGATCCGGGGTGGGATAATGAAATAGCACTGTGGTGTGGTGAAGCAACATACATTTCCCTGGGACCAGACTCCTAGTACAAGGATTTGGCTCATCTATTACATCATGGGACTTGTCCCGAAAACCTCAACCCCAGAGAAAGGACAGACCTCCAATAAAAATCCACACAATATCGCCTCATAAATTCAGTACTCTTTCGGATCAACTATGATGGGGTATTACTGAGGTGTCTCGAACACGAAGACATTGATAAAGTGTTGAAAGAACTCCATGATGGCCCCGCTGGGGGACATTTTGCAGGAAACACCACCACTCTTAAGATTCTGAGAGTCGGCTATTATTGGCCCACTTTTTTCAAAGATGCTCATGCTTACACTAGGAATTGAAGACTTGTCAAATAAGTGTTGGCAAGGAGAGAAGGGCGGAAATCCCACTTCAGCCTGTAACTATCTCTAGACCTTTTGAGTAGTGGGGGTTGGATATCATAGGAGAAATTATGCCCAACTCTTCGAAATTGCACAAGTATATTCTTACTGCCACCGACTATTTCACAAAGTGGGCAGAAGCCATTTCTTTGACCCATGTAAATGAGAAAATTATCATCCAATTTATAGAAAAACAACTAATTACAAGTTTTAGCGTTCCTTCTTTTCTGGTATTTGATAATGCAACCTACTTCTCCTCTACCCTATTGGTAGATTTCGCTATGGAGAAAGGAATCATAATCAAGTACTTTGCAAATTATTACCCGCAAGGAAACGGTGTGGTGAAATCAACCAATAAGAATCTGGTAAGGATACTAAAGAAGACGATTGCAGATAGTCATAGAAATTGGCATAACCAACTCCATAATGCCCTATGGGCTGATAGGGCCACACCCAAAGAAGCTATAGGTAATTCCCCATACTTTTTGGATTACGGACATGAAACCATCCTCCCAAATGGGATTTATTTTCCATCTCTCCATTTGGCCCAAGATTCTAACAAAGAACCATCCTCAACCATGCAACAAAGAATCAACACCCTACTTATGCTCGAAGAAGAGAGAGAAAAGGCTAAGTCAAAATTTTTGGCTCATCAACAGATAGTGAAAAGATGGTTTGATAAGCATAAAGCTAAGGAAAATAACTTTGAAGTAGGAGATTTAGTCTTGAAGTGGGACAGGGAAAATGAACCCAAAGGGAAACATTCCAAGTTTAAGAACATATGGCTTGGACCTTTCCAAGTGGTTGACAAGATTGGGGTAGGTACTTACTGGTTGCAAAATATGAGGGGGGAACCCGATACTCTCCCAGTAAATGACCAAGCCCTAAACAATACTTCCAATAATAATAATAATAATAATAATGTATATCAATGTATATATATATATATGTATGTATGTATAACTTCAGGTTAATACAGTTAAAAGGAGCACCAGGGATATCTGCTACATGGAACAAATATTCTAGGTTCGCCCAGTGAATCACCATTTGTTGAGTGCTCAACACACCCTAAAAGTTCTATGACCATTTCCTTTTGGGTACCACCTTGTTTTCCACCTTTGATTGTTCTCGCCTTGGTCTAAGACTGATAATCCTCTTATCTTATATGTTTCGAACCATATTAAGAGGCACAACGACTACTCAAGGAATCAACGACCCAGAATTTTCCTGACTCCCTAGAGAAGTTCGACATTGACAAAAGGTTAAGGTGGCGAAAATCATTTTGAGAAGTCAAAGTAGTCGAGTACTAAACTTCGTTGGCATCAGATGATAGTAGTGTTTCTTTCTTATGAACAACCTCCAAAAATATTTCACCAAAGACCGATCCTTTCAGCTTTGGCAGAGAAGTGTAATCATGAGCGCCGCACAAAAGAGGAGTTGCACTGCTGACCGCTGACGCATGAAACTTTCCCTTAATCACCAATCCAATTGTCATCGGTATCGTGAGCTTTATCAAGAAGATAGTAGTATTGATAAGCCATCTAAATAGTATTCAATCCTCGATCATTATGAAGGTAAAACATGACGTGACGTTTAACCCGTAGCTGTGTCAAGTACTCCTTATTTAAATCTTTAGTTAATTCATAGATCACGCATTAGTTACTAGCTCATGCATGAATCAAAAGGGAACCGTTAAACTCATCGATACAATGCATCTCCATCTGCGCCTCCGTCGTCGACCAGTTAACTTTCAGTGGTAGAAATCTGATAGTAGTTTATTTTGAAATCTACATTTATCACCCGTATTAACTAATTGATATGACTGGTAGTATCTCCCAGTTATATTCTTTCGAGTCATTTTATGTGATCCCTCTCTTTGCGACAAAGCTGGTACCCGATGGTCAATCTCAGGGAACCATATTCCTATCTCATGTCCCTTCTCTGCAGATTGCATGGGGAGAAAGACTGCTCTCAGTTTTCGGAAGCTTGGATACCTCTGGCTTTTATAGTCACCATTTCAGGCACCGGTTTTAATTGGGTTGCTATCATCACTAAACAATTGAGCACCTACATAAAACAGGCCCAGGCACCAAAGGAGGGAGATACCCCCACCTTGTACATGGATTTGTATCTACTGGACGTCATCTGCGCCATGAATGCTTTTCCCGGGATGAACTTGAATTGGCACCCCTCGGAGCTCGTAGTCCATGTATACTACAACATCTTGTGGGAAAACAGGGACAGGAAATTCTATGTTGTTATTTATGATTAGTTTATTACACCCATTTACTTTTTGCTCTTTAAGAAAGAATGCCCTAGATTATCAGGTGAAGAAAAGGTCATAGTTAAAATTGGTCACTGGTATTTGGATGAACAAGAAACCTACATCAATATTTTTGGCACCACAGGGGCACCACATTTATTGCTCGTTTATGTTTCCGGCCAGCTATTGTTAGGAGAAATCTGTTATCAAACCATCATACAAGGATACAATGCAACTTTAGTAAAAGACAAGAAGCGAGCTTTCATACCGCATGGGTTTCATATTGGCTTCTACATGGTCAAAGACACCACGCATGGTAAACAACTTGGGTTAGGTCAATTGGAATTTTGGTTCCAAACTGGTCGATTTCGCAAACACGATCCCAAGGGATTGGTCCTACAACACACGTCATAGGTATCATCCTATTGGCCTTATGCCCACGATCTGTTTGAGGATGAAATTTTCATCGAGAACACTCAAGACTGGGATATGGTGGCAGCTAGGAAGGCTGACCCTAGAGGAACCAGGTTTAGAGATATGAGCTATGAAGAGAAGGCCACATTTTTTGAGCAAGTAGTTCAAGGAGTGGGACGACACCCTGAAGCAACAATAGCATATGAATTGGAGGAAGAAACAAATGATCCACAAGAAGACATTGAGATCACAGAAGCTCATCAGGGATCCCTGGTACAAATAAGAGATTTCCCTGAAGATCAAACGGCTCAAGACAGTGGCACACTTTTATACTAGCAAGTTCAGCTACTAATGAATTAGATGCAGGATAACCTGCATCTTGCCATAAGTCCCAGGATTTCAGCTACCATCCAAAGCATCCCGATAGAACCAATTGATCCTAGTCTCACAGTATTCGATGGTGCCAATGGGTCGGGCAATCCCAAATCTATGATATCGCCAATTGATCGCTCGGGAGAAGGAACAATTCAACCAGAGACAGGCTGGGTGTCGATAAAAACATAGGCACCCAACCCCTTCAACACTCTTATACACATATACAGTGATAACGAGAGCATATAGCCCTCTCGTGGTACCCCGCTGCACATCCAAGAAGAAGAAGGTCCCTAAAAGACCCCTTCCCCAAGTCCTGAAAAGGTCTCTTCTGCTAGGATCGTGGTTCAGGACTAGGGAGTCCCACATAAAGAAGTTGAAGCTGAAGGTAATCTCAATACAGGAAAGTCTGATGAACTGGAAATATATGTAGACCCAAGTGACGAGCCTCCGCAAAAGGAAATTGACAGTTCCATGATCGATGAACAAGTAAGTGACAAATCTATGCTTGACACCTCTATCCTGCCCAATACCCAGATCCCCAGTGAGAAACAAGTAGAAGTTGGATCTACAAGGCAGAACGAAAAAGTTCGAGAGCCCAATCTCGAACAAATATACACTGTGGGAATCTTGGGAAACAATCTCACATGGGGTGATCAGCAGATACTAGACCCGGTAGATGAGGTCGTAGACATCTATGTGATCTCCTATGATCAAAAGAGAAAGGATATCGTATAGAGGACTGGAAAGAAGAGAAGAATCACCCTGGGTCAGTCCATCATAGTCGTCACTGAGGAGAAGTTAATCGATACAGCAGATGCTCGTACATCTGAGCTGATTGGTGTGGGAAAAGCCCTCTCAGAGGCCGCCTAGGACAGAACCAGGAAAGATGAAAAAGAACTTGCCACCGCCCAAAAGGAGCTCGAACACTTACACAATCTTGTTGATTACTATAAGGGTACTACAAAGACAACTGTGTATTTAAAATATGAGTTCGATAAAGTTTACGATGAGTTCAAGAAGGAAAGACACATGTTAATCTCGAATATAGACGAATTCCACGAAGACACTCTCATGGCACTCGTGACATGTAAGGAAACAGAGCGATGGTATCAGAAGGCACATCAGGAAGTGAAGAGGTTTGAGTTTATTGAGGCAGTCCATAAAGGCCGAGAAAAGGAAGACCACGACATTCGGCTAGTAAGCAAAAGAAGTCTCAATCGGATGAAGTGATAAGACGAATACTGGGCCAAAATGTCTTGAATCCCACACAAATAAATCCAAGAAAAATGGGCCAGATGTCAGAAGCACTCAGATAAAATCAATAAAATAATGAAAGACATCAGAATCCCCGAGTATGGTACCCCCGATATGTTTATCAACCTAAATGAAATAATCAAGATGTGCGTTGAAGAAGATGCACTATGGGTCGACGAATGCGCAAGGGTCACTGATGCAAATCCAGGGCAAGTACAACAATTACCAGGACATCCAATCAAAGCCAGAACCATGCTTCAAAGTTTGAACTTCAGCCTCGCAAATTATTTGGTGCATGCAGAAGACATCAGGAGAATATATGCGGCTCCAATGGAACAACACAGATTTCCATGGGCCAACACCAGATGTTTTGATTATGAAAGAGCCCACCCTTTTCAAGAAACAACTCGGGTGGACTATTGAAATACTGTTAGATGATAATGCCATGTGGAGATTTTTTATTAGCTCAAATTATATTTTACCATTAATTACTGTTAAGACTTTATATTATAAATAGGGACATCGATTGATGGTCAAAGGGTCGATGGTTGTTGTAAGAACATTTTTTTCTTTTGGTTGTTGATAATTATTTTGAGACTGCTATGAATTAAGAAGGTCTTCTGGACCAAAGACAAGCTATTTTTCATCAGATGTATGTGATTGGAGTTGGAGAAGAATTACTTCCTTACCTTGTCCATGAATGTTGCAGTAAATGAGTAAGAGAAATTATTTCTATTGTCAAGTTATCTGGTGCAATGTTTTGATGTTCTTTTCTTTAAACGATGAAAGTAATTCATTATGCTTCTATGCGATGAATGTCCTGGTAGATGAATTATTTTTCTTACCATGATCTTTATTACATAGGTGTTTCTTTTTCTTTATGCTAAGTAGTTTACCTCAACTATGTGATGAATTTCTTGGTAGATGAATTATTTTGCTTGCCATGATCTTGATTACATATATGTTTTATTTCTGTTAAGTAGTTTTCTCAGACAGTAGTCGGATGCTTGTTCAGTTAGAGTATTAGTACTAGGCCCTCTGGCATAAGATCATTGTCTGCATGCTCGAGCAGTGGGTTATCCCAAGCTCGATCCCTTCCCAATAGTTAAAACTTTTGTCCTGTCTTTGTCAAGTTTATTTATACTGGCTTTAATATATCGTACTAATCCCATCTAAGAGAGAATACAGAGAAGAACTATCCTAAGTGAAGGAAGAGCCTTCACTCGAAAACACAAAAGATCATTAATAATTTGTCCAGATCATAAGATCTGGAGAACCATTCCACTTCAAATGTTGCAGAGTCTAATTGGGCCTCGATGGAGGGTTTGGTTCCTGCTATTGAGTCAGGGGATTTAGGCCCCATCAACAGAGTCCTCAGTCAAAATAGGTTTGTTATATGTTATGAATCAAGGAAGTTAAAGGAGAATGAAAGACACTATACCACTCATGATTTGGAGTTGGCATCCATAGTGCATGCCTTGAGGAAATGGAGACACTGCCTCATGGGGAAAAGGTCTGAGATAAGAACATACCATAATGGTTTGAAATATTTATTTGATCAGCCAACTCTAAATGCTAGGAAAACCAGATGGTTAGAATTTCTAAGTGAATATGACTTTGATATAAAGAATATCAAGGGGAAAGAGAACAAAGTGAATGATGCACTCAGCAGAAGAGTGCATGAATTGCATGCTACAACCATTAGGATGTACCAATCAGAGTTGAAATACAAAATTATAGAGGCTGCCAAATCAGATTTGCAATACAAGGAATTAGTGGAAAAATTACAACAAGGTATTTTGTAGTAGCAAATTGAGGAATATAAGCTAGATAATGATGAAACTCTCATGTACAGGGGCATAATTGTTTTTCCAAATTCTCAGGAATTATAAAATATAATATTGAGAGAAATGCATAATGTACCTTATGCTGTGCACCCAGGATATACGAAAACTATTGCAGCTATCAAAAGCCAATATTACTGGCCAGGCATGAAGAAAGAGATTGTTGATTTTATTGCCAAATGTTTGGAATGTCAAAAGGTAAAGGCTGAGCATAGACACCCAGCAGGTTTGCTACAACCATTACCCATTCCCGAGTGGAAATGGGAAGTTGTAACCATGGATTTCATCACTAAACTGCCCAAAACAAACAAGAAACATGATTCTATCATGGTAGTGGTGGATAAGCTTACTAAAGCTGCCCATTTTATTCCAGTTAAGATCACTCACAAGGCAGGGAACATTTTTTATGTTTATATGAGGGAAATTGCTAGATTACATGGCATACCCAAGACAATTGTGTCTGACAGAGATCCAAAATTTACCTCAAAATTTTGGAAGAGATTATTTAATGGATTTGGAACAAATTTGAATTTTAGTACAACTTATCATCTAGAATCATATGGACAAACAGAGAGGGTGAATCAAGTGATTGAAGATATGTTGAGAATGTATCTAATGGATAAACCATCAAAATGGGAAGACTATCTACACTTGGTAGAGTTTTCTTATAAAAATGGGTACCAAGAATCTCTAAAGATGAGCCCATTTGAGGAACTATATGGCAGAAAGTGAAAAACACCAGTAAGTTGGGATAACCCAACAGACAGAGCAGTGGTTGCACCAGATTTGCTTAGGGAAATGGAGGAACAAATGATAAAAATAAAGAAAAATTTAAAGGCAGCCCAAGACAAATAGAAAAGCTATGTTGATAAGGGAAGAACTCACGGGGAATTTAAAGTGGGTGACCATGTATTTTTGAAAGTAAAAGCCAATAGAAGTTCCCTGAAGTTGGGAAATTGTTCAAAGTTGGCAGCTCGCTATTGTGGGTCGTTTCAAATCCTAGAGAGGATTGGTCCAGTAGCTTATATTATTGCATTTTCTGCATCTATGCCTGTTCATAATGTATTCCATGTATCATTTCTAAAGAAATATATACCCGATGCTAATCATGTAATTGATTGGAATGTGATTCAGGTGGAGAAAGAAGGTGATTTCCGAGTGCATACGGTACGCATTTTGAACCAGAAAACCAAACAGCTATGGAATCAATCCATAGGGCTTGTAAAGGTCCAATGGACCTGGTACGATCCTGAGGACGCTACTTGGGAGCATGAGGATGCAATGTAGGCAAAATACCCGCATATTTTTGAAGATTTTTTAAATTTTGTTGTATATGGGTACATGATGGACTAAGGACAATGCATAAATAAGGGGAGGGGATTGTAATATCCATAGGCCACACCCAATTGTAATGTAAATGAAAATGTACTTAAGCTAGTGAGATGTTTTGATATCATTTTGTATGCACATTTCATGGCCTAGTGCATGATACTACTGCGCACTAAAATGATGAATTGTGCACATTCCTGGATACCGCGTGCATCAACTTGGGTGCACGTGATATTGAGGCCAAGGAGCTTTTGTGTATATGTTGCGTTTTATAGGCTGGTGAGCCAGTTATTATAATCGAGGGTGCTTATGTTTGGATTAGGCCAGCGATCCTAGATGTTAAAGGCCAGTGCGACTATTTTTGTATATGTCTCATCATAATATAAAATACATCATTGCGCACAAACCGACCATGATAAAAGATATGGGGGACTAAACTCCATTGGTTAGGGAAAGGGAGGGCCATAAAAGTTAAGGAAAGGGATAAGCTGGGTAGCTTAAGCAAAAAAGGAATATTATATTAATATTTCTTAATTCATAAAGTATGGATAATTGTTTTATCCTAAGTTCTAAAGTTGGGGACAAGTGGGCCAAAGTAGCTCCCAATATGACAAGTGTCAAGTTGTGGAAATGCATACATATTGTTGGGACTTAGTTCATTTTTCCATCTTTTCCATGATTCTTCCCATCATTCCTTGCATCATTCAGTCATCCAGTCAATCATCCATGAGCATGCAAACACCCATTGAGCTATCCTTCGTATCTTCATCATTGTACTTGAACCTGTATACATAGCCATTGTGTTTTGGTGTATCTGGTTAGCTTGGGAGATGGAATGAAGAAGTAGGTTGTCATGCTCATGGGATATTGAAGAGGCGGGTTGTCAAGCCCATGAGAAATTGTCTGGGTGAGAGAATTGATGGGATTTGATTTCCTGAAAGGTGCTAAACTGAAGCTATAGGGCTCTAGGAATTCCTGTCTGACCTGTTGTTGAAGCTCGGAAGGGAAGTGGGGAAGTCAAAGGGCTGTTGAGCAAAGAAGGGGAACACTTCCTGGGTGGGACAGGCATGTGGGCAATGAGGGACTATAGGCTGTTAGTTTGAGTTGGAACCTGTGACAGAGTCTTTCCTGTTGTCTATGATCCCATAGCCTTCTTAGGAATCCCTTTACCTGAGTGGAGTTTAGTCCCAGCTCGGGGGTGACTCACTGTTGAGAGTGATGAACAATGTGGTCTAAGGTTGGGAGGTTCGTGGAAGGCATGCACATAGTTGGTGACATTCTTACCAACATAAGTGTCAATTGTGTGATAAATGTACATGTTGCATTCTTATTTACGTGTTTATTATTATGGATTTATCCTGTGTATGATTTATAATTGTGTTATATTTATGGGTATTGCCTACATATGTTGCATGTATACGTTTACAGTTATTTCTGTGATAATCCATGTGTTTAGAGATGTATTTGTATGTTTACGTTTATATATATGTGTGTGTGTGTGTGTGTGTGTGTGTTTCGGTAAGAGATCTGTGTGCAGATATTTTAATTGCATGCAGTTAAAAAAAAAAATTGTGGCATAGCTCAGTTGGATACTGGGTATGTTATAGTATGTTCTGCAGAGAGAGAAGAAAGAATTCTCTAGCATAGCGTGGCCCAACATCGATTGTCGAGGACGTTACATCATATGGACATGAATACTTCCTTCCTCAATGAAGTTATTGAGGAAAAAGTATATATTGATAAACTTGGAGGTTTTTAGGTTGGAGACTATTGGGCACTTTAATTGTCTAAATAAATAGACAATTAAGGTGTTCAATATGAATTTTCAAACCCAGGGAAGTTTTGTTATTGCAAGATAATTGTGCATATTCTATGATAGATTATGAAAGAAAACACTAATCAATTGCAGTAAGGTAAATTAACACTAAAAGAAACAGAGTTGAAAAGTTGAACACTAACACAAGTTGTTGACACAGCTGGAGTTCTAATCTATTGTTGCAGAATTGAAGTCACACTTGCATAATTGAAATCTAATTTCCAGGAGTAGAATTTGATGAGTGTATAAGAATCTCGGATTAACTAATCTATTCTAATTTTCTATATTAATATTGAAAGAGGAAGTTTTGTGCTAATTTCCGAAAGGAAGTCTACTTAATTGCAGAAAGGGAATTCACAATTCTATTTACTTTTTCTTGAAAACAAAGATTTAATCTAATGCAGAAAAGGAATTAGCTTTCAAAGAAATTGTCCAGCAGTATTCAACAATTGATTCTAACTCTCATGAGACACACTAATGCGCATTTAACAAAAAGGGACTGAACTATAATAACAAATGTATTCTAGAAATTCTAAATAGATAAATCACCCAAATCAAAGCAGTTAATCTAAAACTCAAAACAGAGGGGAGTCTGTGAGGAAGGTGGGCCCTTTCCTTCTCACTGAATCCACTCGAAAAGACTACAGTAGGTTGGAGAAAATCAAATCACTTTC
>JASDQU010011636.1:30165-66781 GCA_032191745.1 Picea mariana | reverse complement strand
ACAACCTTGAGAATCAGAGATTCTCAAGTTGTTCGTATGATATAAAAGATCTATCATATTCATAAAATCTGGAAATAATCTTGATCACCAGCGTGAGCCAAAACATGTAGTAGCCTTGAGGATCTGTCTTCAAATAGTGTAACAACCTTGAGGATCTATCTTCAAGATATGGATTTTAATGATATAACATCTTCTAGGATCGGTGGGAGTCTGTTGAAGCAGGTGTAATAGCTTCCAAGAAAGGTGTGCAATTTCTGTAGTCATGTAACAACATGCAGAGCGGGCGCACCGTTGTAAGAGCTGGTGTAACAATAACAATATTTCTTCAAGACTTGGTTGTTTTTCTTTAATATACACATTTTAATCATTATTTGAGCATTCATGGGTAAAATAAGAGAAACACTACCAATCAAACATGTTAAGTAAATAAGAATAGAAAAGAAAGATCAATGGTTCATACCTTGAGAGAAAGTTCTTAGCAAACAATATATTAGGCATTTTAGCATAGAAATGATAAGGTTGAATGAGAAAAAGATATAGTGAAAAAGGGACATTTGGATCCTAACATACCCCCCAACTGAATACATTGCATGTCCTCATGCAATCCACATTCAATCCTTACTATGAATCTGAGTCAGGGAAGCGACTCCTCCAGTGCAAATTGTGAAGACAAAACTGTCATGAGATTCTTCATTTGCAAGTCTGAATCCACTACTCCTTACCATCTCCAAATGACAACTTTTGAGAACTTTGACCTTGTGTATACTCTGAATGAGGCATCCAAAAACTGGGAAAATGAAACCTAAGTCCCATCCACTGATGCCTACAGATTCTCATACATGTAATATTTATTCCTTCTTGACTAAGAATTTGGTCGGTTGTTCATCATGACCAGTGATTGGTACTTTCACTATTTTATACCCTGTCTAAAAATAAATATTACCACATTCATCGCAAATGTTCTCTCTATTTTAATTCATAACAGCTATTGTCAGTGCTAATATATCCAAGGTTAACTAGTCTGGGTTTCTTTGTCGATCAACATGCAATTCCTTCTTTAGGGAAGCCAACTCTACTTTGAGGCTTTCATTTTCCTTCATTAGTTCAGTAATCCTGGAATTTTTTGTATCCTTTATCTTCTTCTCAATTTGAGAAAACAACTGAGCAAGTGGCACATCCTCACTATTTTGTGTAACTGATTCTTGTGTGGAATATACACTCATGATAACTGGTTCTTGTGTAACAGCTAATTCTAGCATGACTGGTTCTTGTGGAACAATCTCTTCCTGGGAGGTTGGCTCTCATGTAACAACTAGTTTTGGCATGAATGGTTCTTGTGGGACAATCTCTTCCTGGGCAATTGGTTCTTGTGTAACATCTAAGTTCTGGGAAGAGGTTGCTTCTTGTGTCATAGTCATGTTGTTGGAAGGGACTAGTTCTTGTGTAACATTCACTTCTTTATCAATGGAGGATAATGGATGAACAATGGGTATTGCCTGTTCCATATTCTTCCATCCAACTGATGCTTCAATAGACCTCGCTAACCTAGTTCTCCTCCTAGGTAATGTAGAGACAAAAACATGGGTTTTCTTTTTCTTTTCTTCAGGAGAAGGAGGCATTCTTCAACAACTAGACAAGGAGGAAAATTTGGAATACTGGGGTCTTTCATAATCTGTACTTCGTCACTCGACGAGTGATGCACATAATCATCAAGCGGAGTCGATGATTCTACTGCAATTTGTTTACATTCATCCTGAATTGACAAAATGGTTTTTTGAAGTTCCTTGCACAAGGTAAAACCTGGTATACGTATCTCCATAGGATCAGTTTGCGGCTCTCTCATGTTTGTATTGTTGATGTCAAAATAGGGTAGGGTCTAAGCATTAGCAAAATTAGGACACTCTGTCGTAGAAAAAGGGGTGTTTTGAGGTGCGTCTGGTTCAACAGAAGATGAAGTCGACGTACTGGCTATTATAGCAGGGGTTGTCACTGCTATTGCAGTAGACCTCGCTGACCTAGTTCACTTTCTAGGTAATGTAAAGACAAAAGCAGGGGTTTTTCTTTTCTTAGATTTAGGAGTAGGAGGGAGTTCTTCAACAATAGTTTTTGCAGTTGAGGTCTAAGGCTCATGACCTGGTCTAGGAATTGGGTTTTCAACTACTGGCTCAATCACAACTACAGGCATAGGGTTTAGTTGTTCTGGTTCAACTCTGTCGATTATTTTCTGAGTGGTGTTAGAGTTTCTTCTGGTTTTGTGTTTTCTTCTCTAAGTCGACTTACGGACAGTTACAGTGGGGGATTTAATTGCTGGTGCAACTGAGGGATGAGGCTCATGACTTGGTCCATGGATTGGGTTTAGTTGTTTTGGGTCAGCCATAACAATAGGCATGGGATTTGGTTTTTCTTCCACTTTAAGTAATGGGTCATTAGGAATTCCCATTCCTTTATGAATCAACAACCCTATCATTCTATGATTGAAAAGATAATTCTTGGAATTCTTTGATTTCTTGACAAAGTGAGCCATATTATGCAAGGAATGAAGAAGGAAATAAGGGTTGTTTATTAGCTTATGATGTCTTAAATGTAACAGTAGGATAAAATTAGAAAAATAAACTACTTGATATCTTCCTTCTCATGTAATGTACCTTTTTACAAATTCTAATACTTTCACCCATGGTTTTGGTAAGGAAATTTCATATGCACCTCGGCCCTTGGTATGAAATTACTCATCTTCCATGAGAAAACCCATCTGTGCTTCGGGAAGATGTGATTTTCTGCTAAACCACCTTGTTCCTGTGGTCAGAAACCATATCAAAGCAGCCACGGTTTCCTCTGTCACAGGAATCCTCACCCCGTGCACCATCGAATACCCTTCTGTGAGGTTCTAACTAAAATCCAATACCTTTTCTTCATTAAACCCAAACAACTTCTCAAAATAAGAAATCCATCTAGCCTGCATGAATTTTTCGTAAACATCTGGGTATAACAGTAATGCATCCATATTTTCTGGTTCATATCTCACAACTGATCCTCCCATGACATCATTTTAGAGTTTAAACAGTCACAAAGGAGGAGAAACCAACACCTAAACCAAAGAAACAACAAGTTAGAACATGGATTGTATATAGAACACAATGTCTCAGGGAAAAATAAGCATGGTTGAAAGGTGGTAGAGGTGAATATAAAATGGAGTTTTGATGGCGTATATTTTCTTTCCCCCCCAACTAATCTGATTGGCTCATGGTGCAACGAATTTAAGACAACCGACATGTAAGCATTAAATCTTGATTCCATATCTACATCACTTTGACACGCAGGATTAGTAACGTACCTCATAACTTACCACATGAATCGATTTCTCAAAGTAACTGCACTATCCAACTGCCATCTAATTCGTGTGGAATAGCTGTAATGATGAGAGATGGCTCTGGAACATGAGAAATGATGATATGACAAGTGGAGCAGAGGTGGAGTCCTTTCTTTGGTTTACCAGCTAGAAATCTGCGGATGTGGAATCAAGTAATGATGAAGAGACATTTCCTGACAGAGAGAGTGGAAATGATAGCAGCGGAAATGACAAAACAACAATTTTTTAGCATGGAAAGATAGCAGAGCGAGAAATATTGATGGAGTATCAGCATGGAAAAACGGAAAAAATGCGAAAAAAAAATGGGTAAAGTGGCATGTAAAATAGCGAAAAGGAACAATAGCAGTAGGTGTATCAGCATGTATTTTGGCCGAAATAGTGGAATTAGGTGTAGCAACATGTAAATCGGCCAAAAGAGTGTAACAACATGTAAGACAAAATAGTCGGGAAAATGGGGTATTAGCATGTAAAATGACCATTTTGTAGGAAAGAGGTGTAACAACATGTAAGAAAAAATAGTCGGGAAAATGGTGTAACAACATGTAAAAGGACCATTTTGTCGGAAAGAGGTGTAACATCATGTAACCCGGCCGAACACAGAATCACTTAGTTTTTAGGAAATTTTTCAACTTCTAGAAATTAATCCTTTGGCTCCTTTCGCTATAATCTACCTTGTTGTTGATCAATCCATCTGCACACAAGTAATTGCCTGACACCCTTCTAGGCTGAATTTATTAGAAAAACATAAAAATATTTAAGCAAAAACAGAAAAATTCAAATTCACAAAGTTGATTTATATACAAGATTTTATTGAAAAGAAAAAAGTTCTAAGGTTTAAAAGGGGAAGGAGCAAGCTCCTTTTCCTTTAAAAATTGATAACATGTATCAGTTGTACATCTGGATGTAAATTCTGTGTTGGAAAGTGGATGTTGATATAGGTGCAAGTGATGACCATTTTCAAGTAACTGTGTATTGGATCCATCAATAGTGATCAACTTGACTGTCCCATTGGGAAAAATAGTGTCTACCTCGTAAGGTCTCAACCATCTTGTATGCAACTTACCCTGAAATTCTTTAAAGCGTGAATCATACAATAGAGCCTGATCTCCCTTTTTCAATAACTTCTTCTTGATGACTCAGTCATGCCACTTGGTTATTTAGATGTTGCAGTTTGGCCTTTTGTGCCATAGTCAAGTCTAGATTGACTATTGATGCAGTTCTTATGGTTTTGATTTCGAACTCAATGGGAAAAATAGGGCTCTTCCCATATACCAATTCATAAGGAGAAAAACCAGTTGTGTTCCTCCAAGTGGTTTGATAAGCCCATAGAGCTTCATGCAATTTGTCAGACCAATCCCTACGATGTTCCCTCACTGTCTTAGTAAGAATAGCTTCTATGATTTTGTTTATACTTTCCACCTGCCCATTACCTTGGGGATGGTATGGACAAGTTGTTATATGCAAAACTTGATATTTATTGAGTATGGATTCAAACTTATGTGATGTGAAAGGTGGTCCCCCATAAGCTACTAACTCTCTGGGAACTTCAAACCTAACAAATATATATTCAAACAAAAATTGCTAAGACAACTTCTTCTAAGGCCCTGATGAGTGCTTTTGCCTCTACCCACTTGGTCATGTAATTTGTGCAGACCAATATATAGACTTTCTCATTAGAAGGTGGGTTAATGGGCCCTACAAAATTCATGGCCCATCTCTCAAAAGGCTCTAAAACCACTTGAGGTTGGAGATGCATCTCATCCCTATGATTTGGATGACCCATTCGCTGGCAACTGTCACAGGCTTGGACATACTTCCTGGCATCTTGAAATATTGTGGGCCAAAAATAGCCCATCCTCAAAATTTTATGCCCAGTCCTTTTATCAACAAAATGACCCCCACAAGAGCCATCATGGAAAACTTTAAGAATATCATAAACTTCATCATCTCTCACACATCTCCTAATTTCTTGATCCAGGCTCGTGTAGAAAAGATACCCCCCTATCCAACTATACCGAGCACTCTTCTGAATAATCTTCCTTCTTTCTTTGGGAGATAGATGTGGAGGTACGATCCATGAAACCAAATAATTAGCAATGTATACATACCAAGGTGAGTGAGCAAACACTGCAAACAAATGTTCATCTGGAAAGGAATCATCTGCAGGTGAATTATCATCATTTATATTCAATCTTGAGAGACAATTAACAACCGCATTTTCTTTTCTTGGTCTATCTACTACAGTGATGTCAAATTCTTGTAGTAATAACAACCATCTTGCTACTCAGGTGTTAGTAATAGGTTTATTCATCAAATATTTAATTGTTGAATGATCAGTATGAATAAAAGTAGAATAACTAGTGAGATAATGTCTGAATTTATTGATAGCATAAACTACTGCCAAGAATTCTTTTTCTGTGACTATATAGTTTAACTCAGCAGGAGCCATGTTCTTTCTGATATAGTAGATAGCATAGGGATATTTGTCCTCCTGTTTCCCTAGCACTGCACCAATTACAGTATCTGAGTCATCTGAAGAAATGTGAAATGGTAGAGCCCAATTGGGCCCTCTCAAAATGGGAGTTGTGGACAATTTCTCTTTCAAATATGTAAAAGACAATTCACATTTGTCAGTCCAACTAAAGTGAACATATGTTGTCAATAGAAAAAATAAGGGAGAGGCAAGTTTGGAATTTTTTTTAATGAATCTCCTGTAATATCCAACATGTCTTAAAACGCTTGTTACCTCTTTCGGAGTTGATGGAGTTGGAATGTCCAAAATTACCTAGATTTTAGCTGGGTCTACCTGAAATCCTACATAAGAAATGAAGTGTCCTAGCACCACACCTTCGCTCATCATCATATGAAACTTTTCTATAATTAGAGAAAGATGAGACTGTATGCATTTTTTGAGTACTTTTTCCAGATTAGCTAAAGCTTCATTGAAATCAGTACCATAAGCTGTAAAGTCATCCATGAATATTTCCATATAGTCATTCACCATATCATAGAAAATACCAATTAAAACTCTTTGGAAAGTGGTTGGTGCGTTACACAAGACAAGTGGGAGAACCTTGTAGGAAAATGTACACCAAGGGATGGTAAAGGTGGTCTTATCTTGGTCCTGTGGAGCAATGGTTATCTGGTTATAGCCACTAAATCCATCTAGGAAAGAGAAAAACGTTTTCCCAAATAGGTTGTCTAGAACCTGGTCAATAAATGGCAGAGGGAAATGATCCTTCTGTGTGGCCTTATTCAGGGCTCTATAATCCACACACACTCTCCATTTACAATTATTTTTAGGCACAATAACCAGGGGTGAAACCCACTCGCTGTCTGATATAGGGTAGATGAATCCTGCATTAAGAAGTTTCTGGAGTTATTCTTTAACAATCTCTTTAATATTCGGGTTCATTCTCCTTTGGGGTTGGCAAATGGGTCGACATTATTCCTTAATGTATATATGGTGGTTGCATAGTTGAGAGGAAATTCCTTTCATATCCATGTAATCCCAGGAAAATGCCTCTTTATGTTCAATCAATAACTTCATCAAATGTCCAATTTCAAAATAAGATAAATGAGGATTGATGTTCAGAGTTTTTCCAGATTTGATTTCTACAGCGATGCTATTAGAACTAACTTTAGGAAATAATTCAATTGTTTTAGTGTCTGATGTTACAGCTGAATTAACTTTATTTACAACAGTTTCAGAGAACATCTCTGTGCTGACTCCTTCTTGGGCAGTAGGGTCAAATATTCTACTCAATCGATGATACGTGTTTGGTGTAACAATAGAGGGGTCACTGATAAAGCTATTGATTAGATAATCCTCTTTGAAACTCAAGGTTTTTCCTATGGTTAGCACAGGCAGAGCGCTTTCATCCTCAATGTCCATCCATAAAGAATTGCTAGGTTCCACATTGGGTGTAGCATGAGGATAAAGGGTAAGTTTCTTGGTACCATAACCATCAAACATGGTCATTGAACCAGATATACAACCAATGAAAGCATCTGTTGTGGCTAACCATGGTCTTCCTAGAATTAGA
Source organism: Picea mariana (assembly GCA_032191745.1). Taxonomy (NCBI): domain Eukaryota; kingdom Viridiplantae; phylum Streptophyta; class Pinopsida; order Pinales; family Pinaceae; genus Picea; species Picea mariana. The sequence goes on along the minus strand of JASDQU010011636.1, from coordinate 59,368 downwards.
GGGTGCCCCCCAAACAGGTTTTAGGTTGCAATATGACAAAATCAGTAGGATACTCCCATGATTCAACTGAAATAACTAGATCATCGATTACTCGTTCTGCTTTGATAGTAGAACGATCAACTAATTCTAAAATAGTAGGAGTAGGTTGGACTTACATCTTGAGTTGCAACAATTGTGTCATCTCTATTGGCATAATGTTAATTGCTTCCCCTAAATCAAATAACACATCGAGAATAAATGCCTGATCAATTTTGACAGTGACTGTAGGGTTTCTTGGGTCACCATATTTAATAGGTAGGGTTTTTCCTAACATCAGTTCAGACAATTCTCCCACTATGTGTATTGTGAGGGGGTCCCTAGGTTTTCTTCCAGGATTTTTTATACAGAGATCTCTCACAATCTTGGCATAAATAGGGACATCCCTAATCACTTGAAATAGTGGAATGTTAACATGCATATTTTTCAATTCTCCTAAGAGATTGAAGGATGGTAATTCCACAGTTTTGGTAATTTCCAATCTTTCAGGGAATGGGGGGGTATGTTAATTCTATGATAGGTTCGTCAATTTTCTCTATATCAGCAGATGGTTTTTCCCCTGATTCCTTGTCTGATTTTGAAGATGGAGCATCTCCAATTATTGGCTCGACTATTCTTCCTGATCTTAATTTTATCTCATCATAAGGCATAGGGGTAATAGACAGAGCTAGCCCATTATGTATATCAATATTCTGAATGGCCTTATTATTTGGATTTGGGTTAGTTTGCATAGGCATATGAGGTCATAAGGGATGATTGTTCTGTGGGGTATTGGGAGGTAACTGCAACTATTGTTTCTAGTACTGGGGTTGGAACTAGTTTTTATAGGGGTTATGTTGGTGAAGGTTTTGATAAGTAAGTTTTTGTTGAGGACCTCTTCAATACAAGTTCCATTGCCCAGGATGATTATGTTGTTGGGGCATAGGTACCCATGCATTGGGATCCTGATAAGGAGGTGGCATCTGATTTGGAGGGGGGGCATTCATCTAGCCATATTGAAGTTGATTGTTCACATTATTCCAATAATTAAGTGTTGAAGGAGAGAATTGAGGGTTTATACCTTGACCTCGTGGCTGCCATTGTCTCTTCTATGTTATTAGATAGGCATCCTATAACGAACCTAATTGAATAAATGATTAAAGATTACAAAGCAAAATTAATTAAAGAAAATAAGTGTGATTAATTAAGTAATAATCAAACTGAAGGTTACATTTAATGACTTGTGACATAAATGTAAGAGATAAATAAAAAAATGAGATAACAGGGATTGCGTATGCTGCAGAGGGTGGCGTATGCAGGGCGAGAAGCCCAGAAATCCTGAGAGGATAAAAATGTTAATGAAGAAACGAAGGACGAAGGACGGGGGTGGTTGAGGAGTGAATGCGTGAGTTGTCAGGGAGGAATAAGGGAAGGGAAGAGGGGGATGTGCGCACCATTCGGGGGGTGTAGGAGGGAATGGATGCGAGAAACTGTTGTTTTTCCATATGCAGAGAGTCGAGAGATTTACTGTGATATGTGTGCTCAGATTGAGACACGAGACTTACTGGTTATGACATATTGATCAGGGAGGCACCGAGTTGCTATAGGTTTTGGGCACGGGGGCTAGGATATCCGTAGATATCCTGGAGCTAGGTAGTTTTCCTAGTTGGCAGGGTGGACATTAGTTTTGGGCAGTTATTTTCTGTGTCTGTGGCAGGACTGGACCGTGTAGTAAGACAACAAAGCAGCAAGGGCAACAGAAATTAGCATTAGAACCAGGTACTTTGTCAAGTTATGTAATTATGTCTTTCTACCATGAAATCAATGTTTATTGATAAATCTAAGTTACTAAGGTTTCTATTATAAAAATCAATATTATGCTATGAAGTTATTGTCTCAGTTAGGAAATAAATTGCTTATGAAAATAAATGATGTTTAGAAATATTAGGCTATTACAAATCCTCCGCTTCCTGATTAGTTTCCTTCATTGATGCTTTTACACTTGGTAGGGAGGGACATTGGTCAGTAGCATGATCTAATTCACAAATAATACATACCTGAACATTGTTCAATGGGAACTCCCTTAGTGGATGTTTCTTTCTGCATTTCAAACAGAAAATGGACAATGCCAGATATGATTTTGCTTGTTTCTGTTTGACCTACAGAGTGTCAATTTGTGAGGCAAAAGAGTTAATCATTTCTGTTTTGAAATATTCTAACATATTACCTATTGCTTCTCTTTTTCCCCCTCCATTGGCTGATTTTTGTACCCTTGAAAAAGTGGCATCCCTGGTAGTTGACTTATTCCTTGTAGATCCTTGAGAGCATCTCTTACAAATATTTACAATGTCCTCATAGGATTCCTTAGATATATCTCCCTTGCCAAGCATATTCATCATATCTAAACAATCATCTCTAAATCCTTTTAGCAAAATCATTTTCAAAATGTCCTTACTCACATCCGGATGTCCAGGTCTGTGTATATTATACTAGAGTCGCTCCACAAAATATTCAAGGGTCTCATCCTCCTTCTGAGACATCTTGAACAGTTCCTCTCTTCGTTCCCTCATTCGGAAGTAGTATTGGTATTTTTTCAGGAAAAGCTGCCTCATTTGTCCCCATGTTGAAATATTCTCTCCTCCAAGGCTCATGAACCATCTTAACGCATTACCCTTCAATGTAGCTAGAAACAATTTAAGCTTTTGCACAGTGGTAGTGTAGTCACAACTTCTACACAAAATATCAAATTCAAACAGAAACACATATGGATCCTCGGTAGATAATCCATGGAAATTTGGTAGGGATAAGAGAGGTATGTTCTTCATAGAAGCCATCCCCCATGTGGGAATATTAGTAATAGGAAAGACCATGGTAGAGATAGTATTTTCAATATTTACCTAATCTTCATTGTTCACTAGATCCTCACGGTGGAGCTCTTCTTCATTATCTTCTTGATTTTCCATACGTGCTATTTCTCTCCACTCAATACAGAAAGTGTCACACTCCTCTTTAGTGACTATCTGTCTGTTGATCTAATAAACAACTTCTTCTGGCTTTTCCCTCTTCCGAGCTACACTTTCTTGATATTCAATATTCTCCAGTGTTGTCTGTTGATTTGTTGGTGACAAATATTCAGCTTCATCCCCTGATGAAAATGATGTTTCAAAATGGGGTAGTTCTGATGCCTAAGGAATATGTCTTCTTGGAGGATTTGAAGGGTGAAAGATAGATCCCGAAGAAGAATCTACTCTGGCTATAATCTCGTCAACAAAGGTTAGCATTCCCAGTGCAAGATTCCTTCCACCACGTCCTATGGTACCTATAGGGTTAGTATTTTTGGGGATACATCCTCTTGTTCCTCGATTCATGCAAAATAATCATTCGTAAGAAAATAAAACTAATGTACTTACAAGAATCTATAATTATCTTCCCCGACAACAATGCCAAAATGTTGGGCACTTTAATTGTCTAAATAAATAGATAATTAGTCTATGCTAGATTGTGAAAGAAAACACTAATCAATTGCAGTAAGGTAAATTAACACTAAAAGAAATAGAGTTGAAAAGTTGAACACTAACACAAGTTGCTGACACAACTGGAGTTCTAATCTATTGTTGAAGAATTGAAGTCACACTTGCATAATTGAAATCTAATTTCTAGGAGTATAATTTGATGAGTGTATAAGAATCCTGGGTTATCTAATCTAATCTAATTTTCTATATTAATCTTGCAGGAGGAAGTTATGTGCTAATTGCCGAAAGGAAGTCTACTTAATTGCAGAAAGGGAATTCACACTTCTATTTACTTTTGCTTGGAAACATACATTTAATCTAATGCAGAAAAGGAGCTAAATTTCAAAGCAATTATCTAGCAGTATTCAACAATTTATTCTAACTCTCATGAGACACGTTGATGCACATTTAACAGAAAGAGACTGAACTGTAACAACAAATGTATTCTAGAAATGATAAACAAATAAATCACCCAAATCAAAGCTGTCAATCTAAAAATCAAAACAAAGGGGAGTCTGTGAGGAAGGTGGGCCCTTTCCTTCTCACTGAATCCACTCGAAAAGACTACAGTAGGTTGGAGAAACTCAAATCACTTTCTTTATTAAATCACCAAAATGTTCAGATACAAAATGCTTCACTTTACTCTCTATTCCAAAGATAATCTTTTCACCCCCCCATGATTACAAAAGCTCAGTTATTTAAAGACAGAGACATTCAGTTGAAATGGACTCAGAATAACCTTGAGAATCAGAGATTCTCAAGTTGTTTGTATGATATAAAAGATCTGTCATCTTCAAAAATTCTGGAAATAATCTTGATCATCGATGTGAGCCAAAATGTGTAACAGCCTTGAGGATCTGTCTTGAAATCGTGTAACATCCTTGAGGATCTGTCTTCAAGATATAGATTTGAATGATATACCAGCTTCCAGGATCAGTGGGAGTCTGTTGCAGCAGGTGTAACATCTTCCAAGAAAGATGCGCAATTGTTGTAGTCGTGTAACAACATGCAGAACGAGCGCACTGCTATAACAATTGGTGTAACAACAACGATCTTTCTTCAAGACTTGGTTGTTTTTCTTTAATCTACACATTTTGATCATTAGTTGAGCATTCATGGGTAAAATATGAGAAACTCTACCAATCAAACATGTTAAGTAAATAAGAATACAAAAGCAATATCAATGATTCATACATTGGGAGAAAGGTCTTAGAAAACAATATATTAGTCATTTTAGCATAGAAATGATAAGGTTGAATGAGAAAAAGATATAGTGAAAAATGGAAATTTCTTGATCCTAAAAGAGATAGGGAGATGCATGTTTACAAGTTGATATGACCATTGTATGGGATCAAGAAGGAACCTCAGGAATGGTAGTCGAGGATCGACAATTATTTGAGAGAGATGGGATTCCAGGGAAGTGAGGATGATCCGAACCTCTATTTTCTAGTAGGTGAGGTGCCTATTATACTGATTTTATATGTTGATGATATATTTCTTACTGGAGATGAGCATCTGATTGCAGACTGCAAGGATAACCTTGTAGCATAGTTTGATATGAAAGACCTTGATTTGATGCATTACCTTCTTGGTCTGGAGGTTTGGCATATAGATGGGTGCTTCTTCTTAGGACAGGGGGAGTATATAGTGGAGATATTGTGTAGATTCAGGATGAAATATTGTAGTCCCATGTCCATGCCTATAGTGACAAACTGGAGGAAGATTGATGTATCTAGTTATAAGATAGTAGACCCCACCATCTATCATCGGTGTATTGGATCATTCATGTATCTAGTTAACACTAGACCATACATTAGCTTTGCAATTAATTCTTTGAGTCAGGTCATGGTGGCATGATAAGAATTTTATGAGAAGAATGAAATGAATACATATTATTATCAAAAGGTGCTTAACACCGAATACCATATATACAGTAAAACTATTTTCTATTCAATAAGGAAATAAGTTGAAACTGTAAAATGCAGTGGAAAGCAAGCTTGTTAGAATGGTGGCAAATTATCTATGAGAAGAGATGTGACGGTGGTGCTAATTCGCAAGAAGATGTTTACAATTAGGTTCTAAAGGCCTTTTTACAATAAACAAGAATTTCAAAAACCACAGACATCCAAAAACCTAGCCCTAGGAGATGAAGCACCAAAAGTCATGTGGGCCCCGTTTGAGTAAGTTAGTACATCAACTTCCCAGGGTCATAACTTTTGCATACGATCGTCGTTTTAAGTGCACGATAGCTTGTTGGAAGGGTATATATAAGGAATAAAAATGTTGTCATTAGAATCTAACTTTGTCTACAGTTTGAATGTGGCGATCCCTAAAAACGATGTTTAGTGCCTCAAAACGGCCTCGGAAGTTAGGGATCCAAAAACTAGGAAAAAATTGCCAAATTCGAAAACTGCCAAGATGATCCAGTTGGAATAGGTTCCCAGAAACCAACATCCATATGGATCATTCCTCCCCCTTAGGAAGAAATGGTATCTATTGCATTGAGTTCTCCCATTAGATGAGGAAATTTCTGTTGAATTTTGCCCCGGGTGAGCCACTTGCCTTGCTGCAGGAGATGCCCTGCTTTGACAACTCAATAAAGTTGGATCCTTTGTTGGTGAGTGACCTTGACCTATTTTTCCACAATATGATCATTGGGTTCCTATTGTATGCAGTCGGGGTTGATCTTTGTTGGTTTCAGTTGTTCTGCTATCTCCGAGGTGTCCAATAATGATGGGAAGTAAGGTCGAAGGAGATCCACATTGAACACTGGGTGCATGCCAAGGAAAGGAGGAATGTTGAGCTCAAAAGAATTATCACCCACAACCTTAGTAATGGTGTATGACCCATAACGTAGTGGGTGAAGATTCCGACAACATCTTGTAAGGAGTTCTTTCTGAAAATGCAACCAAACTTTGTCACCCACCTGAAACTTATGTGGCACCTAGTGTTGATCATGGCGTTGCTTGTACTTGTCATTGAAATTATGTAGGTTATCATAAACCTATTGGTGGATGTGATGGATCCTCTCAATGAATCGAGAGGTGAAAACGAGGGGTAGTGCAACATCTATGGGACCCAATGGTTGGAATCCCAACCCCACCTGAAAGGGGATGTGGTCAGTTGAGCTATGTAGGGCTCGATTGAAGCTATGCTAGAAATAGGGAAGAATCTCATCCCATGTGCAAGGGTGCTTGGAATTATACATGTGTAGGATATGCATGATCATTTGATTTATGAATGAAGTTTGGCCATCTGTCTAGGGGTGGAAGGTTGTGGATTTGATGAGCTTGGTGTCTAGCAGTGACCAGAGGCTCGACCAGAATGTGCTGAGAAATCCAATATCCCTATCTGAGACAATGTTTTGTGGGATTATAAAATGTACCCAGAATCATTCAAATAAGCGCTTGGTAGTGGCCTCTGCTGTGATTCTCTTCTTGCAGGCGACAAGAATCGCCATCTTAGAAAAGCGATCAACAACCAAAAAAACATAGTCATTTCCCCGCTTGGTTGACGAAAGGCCCAACATGTAGTCCATTGAGATGGATTCCCATGGCCTATCAGGAGTAGTCAGAGGGGTGTACAAGCCCTGTTTCTTAGTGGTTGGTGTGGAAATAGCATAGGCAGTGCAGGAATTGACATACTTGCTGACCTCCTGTCAAATTTTGGCCAGTAGAAATGTTACTGCAGCATTTCCATTGTCTTTTTGACTCGAAAGTGTCATGCCGATTGACTATAGTGGGATTCCCAAATCATCTTCGCTCACTTTCTTGATGGAACTAAGATATGGCTCAGTGGACACAAAATCTTATATTGAAGATGGAAATTAGCGACAACTGCATTTGCGCCCAACATTTGGTAGGTGGTGGCGAAGTATGGGTTAGTCTCATAAAGTTGGGGCCATTCAGAGGTCTCATGTTCGCAAGAGTCTAGCACTCTGGTGAGTGTCACGAATGGAAATCTCCTAAGGAAATAAACGACGCGATTAGTGCTTCCTGTTTTATACTTGATGTTGAGTTGGAATTGTTGCAAGTATGTGGACCACTTGTGATGGAAGTCATTATGCAATTTTCCTTGTGTCTGCATGAACTACAATGGCTTCTGATCAGTTTGGATGACTGTCTCCTTCCCAAGAATGTAATGTCTACACTGGTGGCATGCTTGCACAATGGAGTAAATTTATTTGTCGTAAGTAGGGTACTTACAGACAACATTTGATAGTGTCTCACTATGATAGGCCATGGGGTGGTCATTCTCAGTGAGAAAAACACCCATAGAATAGTATGAAGCATTTGTCTCAATCTCAAAGGGTTGATGCAAGTCCGATAGTGAAAGTACTGGGACTGAGCACAAGCATTGCTTCAAATCATTGAATGCTTGTTGTTGGAACTATCCCCACACAAATTTATCCTTAGGACCACCCCTAGTTACTTGGCTGATGACCCATGCAATATGGGAGAATCCCAAAATGAACCTGCAGTAGAAATTGGCAAGGCCTAAGAAGCTATGAATCCCAGTGAGTGTGGTTGGGGTTGGCCAGTCACGGATGAATTGGATCTTGGTTGGATCCACATGTACACCATGTTTATCAACGATGTAGCCTAGGTAATGGACCCTGTCCATGCTGAAGGATCCTTTTTCCAAGTTGGCGTATAGCTTGTGTTGTCACAGGGTGTGCAGAACCTGTTGAATATGTTGCAAGTGTTCTGCCCAAGTCTTGTTGTAAATGAGAATTTCATCCAAATACACCACTAAAAAATTATTGGTGAATGGTCACAGGATATCTTCCATCATCCTCATGAAAGTGTCCAGAGCATTTTTCAAACCAAAGGGCATGACCAACCATTCAAAAAGACTTTCCTTGGACTTGAAGGCAATCTTCCATATATATGTATTTTCTATCGAGACCTGGTGGTAGCCATAATTCAAATCAATCTTATTGAAGTATTTGGCCCCCATGAGCTGATTAAGGTGGTCATTGATTCAGGGAATCAGGTATCGATTTCTTACTGGGATTTTATTCAGGGCCCCGTAATAAATGCAGAGTCACCATGTTCCATATTTATTTTGTACCAGCATGATTGGGCTCCCTTAAGGTGATGAGCTGGGATAGATGTGCCCCTTGTGGAGAAATTATTGGATATGTCACTTGATCTACTCATTCTCTAATAGAGAGTGGTGGTAGACTGGCCCATTGGGCAGTGATGCATCGAGTGTCAGATCGATGGGGTGCTTGACCTGACGGTGAATAGGTACCCTAGTAGGTGAGGAGAAAATATCTGATTATTCTTCTATGAACTTATCCACTTACTTCTGCTATGTGGAGAGGTCAGTCATGAAGACCCTAGATGTGGCTACGATATTCCACTCATTATGAGAGAGAATAAAAAAGAAGACAAACTTCCCCATCCGAGAGATGACATTCCTGCATTTCTTGGCAGATATCAAGGAAACAACACTAGGTGGGACTCCCTCAAGTATCCTATACAATTTCTTGTTAAAAGTAATAATAACACTATGAGGCCTACAATGATATAAAACATGGATTTTCCATAAATATGGTTTTCACAAAAGAACATTAAAACCTTCAAGTGGGAAAACATCACACGATACCTCGTCTTTGAAGGGCTTGATTCCATATGACAAGCGACATTCTTAGATGACGCGGATGTTGCGTCCTTGGCGAAGCCATCCGATGGTGTAGGGATGTGGGTGCGTCATTGTCAGTAGATCAAGTCACTTTAAAACCTATTCTAAGATGAGGTTCTTTTGGCTATCGCTATTAATGATGAAGTGCAGTGGGGTACCCTTCACCCACATCTGTGAATGAAAAAGGCAGTCACCTTCCGATGGGTCATCTAGTTCATCGAGATGGAGCTTGGTGGTTGTAATGGTAGCACTAGGTTCTATGTGAATGATATGTCTCCCCCTTTCTAGTTTTGACTCAGATTCAGAACCCTCATCTTATTCAGAGGCTTCCACCTCAACCACCAATGACTGCTTTGAGTGGTGATCAGCAATATTATTCTAGGGGATCTTATGAAAGTCTCACCACTTCCTGGTATCTTTCTTTGTATTTCTGGTGTCCTTATTTTCTTGTGGCCTGCACTGGTTTTCCTGAGGTGGTCCTTCTTTGATATTTTCTTTTTTTGTGGGTTGGGGCCGCCCTTTCTAGGATTTTGCTGTGAGGGGTTTCGAGGCCCAAATTTTTGTGTCTTTTGTTTGAGCTTCTCCTCTATTTTGATGTAATATCGGTAGGTCGTTCCCAAGGATGATATTTCCAGTAACTCCATTTCGACCTGGATGTATCTATGTAGACCACCAAGATACTTGAGCACCATATGTCGCTCAGAATATGTGATACCCATATTGGTGCGCAAGGTATGGAAGATATTTGTGAACTTGGGCACTGCTTGGTCTCTTTCCTACCGCAGTGTGGTCCATTTTGTGTACAGGTTATCATAGCTTCCAACATGGTAGTATTGTTCTTTAATAGAACCCCTGAAGGACTCCCAGGTTATCGCAACTTTAAATAATGAGGTTTACTTTGTTTCCTTCTTCTCACATAAATTTTCCCACCAATATTTGACATGTGGAACGACTTTGGGGAGCACAAAAGTAATCGTTTCTCTATTCGAGAAGTTATGGATAGAGAAATACCCTTCTAGAAGATTCAACCATTTGTCTACAATGTCTATGTCTATCTAAACTTCAAATATAGGAATGTTCATGTTGATTTGTACCTTTAAGGGGGCGGTGCTTCCGTTTGAGGAAGATGTGTTGCATGTTGGTAGTTGTCGAAGGATTTGCACAAAACTATCCATCATCTTGTTCCTCCATTGCATGAGGGAATCCTCGAGAAATTTTTTGAAGGGATCTCTTGTCCCTTCATATTTATTTTCTCCCACCATGAGAGGTCACTTGGGCATGTGAGATATTTTTTTTTCAAGAGAAATAGGCTCAAGACCCAATTCTTTGTACCCTGACCTCATTGGGGACATGCATTAAGAATGACAAGGAGAAGATCTCTTTGATACCATTGATCCAGATTTTATGAGAAGAACAAAATGAATAGAGATTATTATCAAAAGGTATTTAACACCGAATAACATATATACAGTGAAACTGGTTTCTATTCAATATGCAAATAAAATGAAACTGTAAAATGCAACGGAAAACAAGCTTGCTAGAATGGTGGCATCTTATCTCTCAGAAGAAATGTGATGAATGTGCTCATTCGCAAGAATATGATTACAATGAGGCTATGAAGGCCCTTTTACAATAAACAGGAATTTCAAAAACCCTAGACATCCAAAATCCTAACCCTAGGAGGTGAAGCGGCAAAATTCACGTGGGCCTTGTTTGGGTAAGTTAGTGCATCAACTTCCCGTGGTCATAACTTTTGCATACATATTCATTTTAGGTGCACAATATCTCATTGGAAAGTTCTATCCGAGGAATACACATGTTTCGATAAATATATGACTACGTTTACAATATGATTGTGGCGAGCGCTAAAAATATTGCTTAGGGCCTCAAAATGGCCCCAAAAGTTAGGGACCCAAAAATTGCCAAAATGAGCTGGTTGGAATAGGTGGGAGGCCACTGACATCCATCTGGATTATGGAAACATAGAGAGTGCATTATATAGCTTCAAATCACGTTCTTCACTACTTGAGAGGTATAGTGGAGTACTATTTGTTGTATGAGAAAAGTGATGGAGTGAGATTGATAGGTTTTATATATGTTGACTAGGCAGGATCTGCAAAGGACAGGAAGAGAAATTCAGGGTGTTGCTTCAACATCAGATCATGCATTATATCCTAGTTCAACAGGAAGAAGAGATCAATGGAATTAATCTCTATTGAGGCAAAGTACATGGAATCTATTTTAGCAGCATGTGAGGCACTGTGGTTGAGGAAGTTGTTCTTAGGATTGTTCAACAAGGAGTTTGAGGATATTGTAATATATTGTGATAATTAGAGTTGCATCAAGCTCTCTGAGAATACCATGTTTCATGATCATGGAAAGAATATAGAAATCTAATATCACTTCATGCAATATTGTGTACAGAGGGGAGATGTGAGGCTTCAATACATACCAACAGATGATCAGATGTAATATATATTTACCAAGGCACTATGCAATAGAAATTCATGAAGTTCATAGATCAGATGGGGTTGGTTTAGAATCCCTTCCTTTTTAAGAGGGAGTGTTGAGAAGAGTAACTTAGAAGGTCTTCTTCCATGTGGTGGCATCGTAGAATGAAGGGGGACAATGAAGGTAGTCAGGTTGATGGGTTAAATCTTTATTTCTAAGTCTAACATAGAAAAATAAAATTAAATGTGTTATATTTTAATGTTGACCTAATGAGGACTTCTTCCTAAAGATAAAATTGAAAATAATTTAAGTGATGATCTTTTAATCCTAGCCATCGATCTCATTGAGAGAGTGAGGGTTGATCTCATCCCTTGATCTTTTTGTAGATAGGGTTTTTTTCTTTCTGATCGAGATAAAATGAATTTGAATTGGTGGTTGGGAGTATTATGCACTTGAGACAGGGTGACTTGCATGAGAGAGAAGTGAATTGCTTGAGGATTTGCTAGAGGCAAATTATAGAGAAGATAGATGAGCCTTTTTACAGGTGGATCAACTTGCTTCCTAAGTGTTTTTCAAAGTCCATACTATAGATATGAGAGAGCCACATGTGTGAAAGAGACAATGTTGTTGGGTCATACGATTTGCATAGAAGCTTGTTTGTTGGGCTGATTTTTGTGTTGTTGGGTTCGATTTGGTTTGGAGACGGTCATATGGGTAATGGGAATAATTTTCATTGGGGTTTCCTTATTCATTGTTGTAAATCAATCTTCTTTGTAAGAGATCTCTATATTTTCTTCTACATAATAAAAATCCACAAACTAAAGAATTGGTTTTCCCACATTGGGTTTTTCGAGGGGTTATTTTACCGAAAAATTTTGTTGTCTCTTGTGTGATGTGATTGATGTTACCTTCTACATTGTTCCTAGTATTTATTTCTTCTATGGGATTTTATTTCGTGAAGAAACCTAGTTGTAACTATTAAAATCCAATTTCAGATTTATTATTTGGTGAATAATTTTTCTAGGTATACAAATTGTTGAAGTTTTCATTCATCTTGATGGGTTTTAGTGGATTCACAAAATATTGGTTTATATTTGTATGTTGGAATATAAAATCTCATGTAGGTGTTAGTGACTTTGAAAAAGAGTCATTTGTTGGAAAACGTCAAGAAATGTGATTTTTCTTATCAATCATTGGTGTATTTAGGGTATGTGATTGGTGGAGGAGAAATAAAGATAGATTCCATAAATATGGAGGCCACCATCAAGAGTCTATTTCCTACTGATGTCATTAATTTTAGGATATTGTTTGTCATAGAATAGTACCTAGATATGTTCATATAATCCTTTTCAACGGTAGGTACACCACTCCATACCATCATTGGTAGTGCTAACGGTTTCCAATGGGGAAAAATCAATACAAATACTTTTATGAGATAAAACAAAAGATTAGTCAAGCATCATGTCTCACATTTCTTAACTTCTATAATCCTTTTGAAGTGGAGACATATGCATGTGGATATTCTATGGGAGTAGTTTTGATACATTGAGGTAAGCTAGTATGTTATCATTCTAATATGTTTCATAGGGGAATCCTAAACTACCCTACATATGATAAGGAAGTATACACGTTGGTTCAAGATGTTGATAAATAGAAGCACTATATAATGAGAAAATAAATCATTATCCACGCTATCATTAGTGACTATACTATTCGTAGGCATAGAGTAAATTTCAACAAACCAAACATTATAAGTGGATGGGGATTTTGCAACAAAGGTCATCTAGTCATTAGATATAAGAAGGGAAGAACTAATAAGTTATTGGACATGATTTCAAGGCCACCCACATCAAATATTACAACTTTTGGAACTCTTATGCACATGGATCCTTTCAATCATCATCCATACAAAGAAGCATACACAGAAGATGAAAACTTCAAAGAGGTATTTCAGTAGCTACAATGACACATTATTGTAGAATAATGTGACAGTAAGGTTGATTATCATCTCTAGAATGAGTTTCTCTACAATATATACAAGCTCTATGTTCCTAAAGTTTAAATATTATAGCTTATTAGAGAGGCTCACACCTCCAAGGTTGTAGGAAATTTTGGTGTTCAGAAGATATTTTCCAAATTACATAGGTATTAGTATTGGCCCAGAATGCAAGAAGATGTATCTTGCTATGTCGGAGGATCCATATTTTGTTGTACCAAAAATCATAGTAATATAAAGGAAGGTTTATACCATCCCTTACCTATACCCACTCGACCTTGGGAAATCATTTCTATGTATTTTTTGGGTGCTTTTCCAACAACTAAGAAGGGACATGACTATCTGTTTATGGTAGTTGAAAGCTTTAGTAAGTTGTGAGTTCCTATTATGTGTAAGAACAACATAAGTGGATAACAAGAAACAAACATATTCTTTGAAAAAGTGTGGGTGCACTTTTGGATACAAAGGAACATCATCTCACATAGGGACAAAACATTTCTCAATGCCTTTTGAAATACACTTTGGGAAAATACGGACACTAAGTTGAAGATATCTACAATGTTCCATACACAAATATATGGGTATATATAAGAATTAAACATGAAAATGGTACAACTTTTGATAGGTTACAATCATAAACATCCAAAGACTTGGGAAAAAAATATGATATGCATTCAACACTCTTATAATAGAGCAGTCCATACTTCTACCAATAAGTCCCCTTTCAAAACTTGATTTAGGTCACACTTGGATGTTATTTATGGATAGAAACTAGGTGTGGGGGAAGACATCATTACAAGAGGATAATTTTTTTTTAAATATTAGGTAGATATGTTTCCAAGTATATGAGACATTGAAGAAATACTAGGAAATATATATGGATAGATATAACCAACACATAACTAAGAAATTATTTGAAGTGGGAGACAAAGTTTTCCATACATCTAAAAATTAACAAGGAAAGACTACAAGTTCCTAGTAAGAAGATAAAGGTTTTATGTTATGGCCATTTTTAGGTATTGTTGAAGGTGGATGATAATGCCTACATAGTCAATCAATTCCCATACATGCACATTTACTCAGTAGTAAATGTGGAGAATGTGGAGCCATCCATGTTGGATAAAGAAATCGAGGAGTGGGTCCTACCTACCATAGAGGTATTAACACCAAAATCTCAAGTGAAGTTGGAATAATATATATATTTTTCTAGAATAATTCCAAAACCACCATATGGGGGAAACATGACCTTTGACAGATTCAGTTGAAAGGAAAACTTTAAATAAAATAAAAATGATACTATGGGGAGAAGGTAGAGGAAAAACTTCCTCACCTCATTTGGTAAAATAAATTTGGGAACAAAAGGCTCCCACAATGGGGAGGTATCATCTATATGGGATAATTATATAAAGTTGCATCTATCTTGGTACTTTCTAGGTGGGAAAATTTGAGGAACTCGCTTGTAGGGCCCATTTTAGTAGCAAGTCCTAGTTTGGATATTTGAGGTCTGGAACCTTCAAGATCGATTTTGAGGCATGAAATGGAATTTCTTGGGGTCAAAACTTTTAAAGTATACCTCCCATCCCTTTGAGTTTTTTATACACATGGATACCTTTCCAATAGTGTGAAAATCACCTCAACTAGATCTCATATGAAAAATGTATGCCTCCTACAAGTTGACCGAACTTATTGACCACAGTGGTATCGAGTGCATTCCATGCCAACCCCCATTACTCACACATGTGTGGATATTCATGTGTGGAATTTCAATAATATTATAGAAGGTATGAAATCTAACGCTACTTGAGTTTAGAGTCTTGCAAAAACTGTAACCCTAGATAACTATTAGTCAATGCTAAAAAATGGGCCACTAGGAGGAGAAAGGGTTCCGTTCTTTAACTTGTACTTGTTCCATAGTCCATAAAATCCTCTAGGAGTGGTATTTTTAGAGCATAATAGAGGAGGTAGGAGATTCTATAAAAAATGTTTAGGCCACAGTGTCAAATAAAAATCCATAGTGAGTTCCCCTTTCTTTGTAATTTTTTTTCATAATTAAAGAAAAGAGAAAAAAGCATAGGCATCACCTTCTAGATAGGTTTTCTCCCACATTATGTTTCTCAGGATATATCTTGTGTTCATTTTTGTGGATGGTGTGTTTATTTTCTTCTTATTTTTATTTTGTATTTCAATTATTCTCATAAATTTGAATAATAATCTAGTGCTAACAAATATGAGATATCAGGAAACAAACCTACATAAAAAAAGATATCAGTATAATACAAGATGCGTTATTCTAGTGGAATATCCACAATAGTTTATAGATCAATTTCAATGTCCTTGGTTACTTTTCTTGGGGGTATGTTCCATTAGCATAGTTGTGTCCTAGCTCAATGGGTTTAACAATCCTTTAATTTCATGGAATTTGTGGCATCCTAGTGGTACTGTGTTGTTTGTCGAATAGTGAGATTCTTGTTTTGTTGATAGTGGGATATCTTGGGAGGAAATTGGTTCCTGGTTGGTGCCCCAATATGTATGTTTCTTCCATGGATTAAAATGAAGTAAAACATCCCTCTTCTCAATAACCTAAAAGGTCCATGAAGATAACCATTAGTGCACCTTCCTCAATCACCTCAATCAAGAGTAAACTTGTTCAACCAAAACAACAAATTTCCACTTTGGAAGCTCAATGTAATAAGATGAGAAACATGGTTGTAAATTTGAGTAAAGAATATTAGTTAGGGGCCTCTAATCAAAGGATATCAAGAAATCCTTTTGAAGGGAACTTCAAGGAAGAAGGAATATTCCACCAATTGATAGAGGATATGGAACTTAGAAAACATGACTCCTTTCCCTCCAATTTTGGATTGGAAGAAGCTATCAACTGCAATATATTTTTCCAAGTCTTAATGTTATTTAAATATACTAGAATATTATAGGTTTTGTTTTTCTCAGAATATATAGATGTAAGAATTTTTGGGATTTTTTTACTAAGGACATATGTAAGATTTACTTTTTTCATATAAGAATGTGTTTGTTTTTCTTAGAAACTTTGGAAAATAATAACATGTACTTTAGTTGTTTATCCTAGCTACAATTTTGTAATACAAATTTTCATGTTTTCAATTAAAAAAGTGTTAAAAGTTGTGTAGGTACAAGATTTAAAAACATATATTTTTCAGTGAACTACTTCTATTTGTAATCATGGCAAAGGAATTTAGGGAACTTATGTCAAGATTCCTTAGTCTCCTTGAATTTATTTTCTCAACTTGGAGTATCCAAGTCATTTGACTCCTATGACCATGTGGCTTTGTAGTGTTTCAAAATCCAACTCGAGCTTACTTAACTTGAACTATGCCTCTTCACTCAAGGAAAATACATAACTAGCGTTGATATACAATGTCTTTTCCACAACATACTTAAACTTCACATGTTAAATATAGTAGGAACATGCCCCACCATGTCCAAATTAATACAAAAACACTTGATTAATTTTAACAACTCATATGAATCAACACAAGTATACAATTATATAAGAGAACATTTAACACGTGAGAATGGAACAATTGTTATGGTTGGGAGACACCAAGACATACTTAACACGCATAATAATAATGCTACAAGATGTTACAAGTTACATTACATGTACAATAGGTGAGTCACAAATCATTAAAATTTTACAAAGAAACCCAACCAAATCGACTTCCTCACATGCCTTCTATCTTTGCACAATAAATCCCCCACCACACCTGTAGGTATGGCTAAACCAATTTTCTCATCAATTCATCCAAATTCTTCTTCCTTGTTTTCTTTAAATGATATTATGTGTTGTGTGATCTCTTTAACTTGTCTTGATATTCCCCCATCACTGCCCCCCTCCCAATTCCTTAGATCGTCCAACTAGTTTCCAATATATGGGCCCCTACTTCTTCCTTTCGAAGAGTCACATCCCTTCGAAATGACTAAATATGACTCATCATTCTTTCATTCATTCTGCCCAAGTTATGATTATTCCACTACTTTCCCCATCAATGGTGTCATCCACAACTACAAATCTTCCATGTGCAAGTCGGCCCTATCCAATTACTGAAGCTTAGGAAACCAACTGAGATAACTTCATCCTTATAATATTTCCAAGGAAGGTATGCCCAAGATGTATGTCTGGTGATCACGTCTAATGGTCAGAATCCACGGTGACATGTACCTTAAGGTGCCTTGTCCACTTGTTCAAGAATCAAAACCAAAGTGTGAAGTGCTCATATGAATATATCTCGGTCCATGCCTCCTCAAGTCATTTGTCAAAGTCCATGCCTCCTTGAGTCATATGTCTGAGTCCATGCCCTTCATGGTGCATCTAACTTTGGATCTTCTATAGCACATCCTATCTAACTATAGGAGTTCTTGTATATCCAGGTTGTCTAGGAAACATGAATATCCACACCTTACCTTCCTACCAAGGATTCTATGCCAGTTGGGCAGAGGTGCCTCACACCCTCCTAGATGAAGTCTTGAAATACTCCCCCCAAAAAATCCAGTGTTGTCCTTGGAAACATCCATAAAATATTTGATCACTAAGTCTGTGTCCGAACTCATGCCTCCATATAAAACCAATTTGGCTAGAAAACCCACGTTTTGTGACATTTCTAACTAGAAACCCTGAATTTATAAATCTATACAAATCAAGTTTCTATGAGCCAACTTGATTGCACTACACTCAACTCCTACAAGATATTTTACCCAAGTGAACATGACCACTTCACCCAACTCCAAGGATGAATTTTTCCTTTCCCAATTCTTCTTTGTCACATCACACTATTGCTAACTTGCTACAATCCGATTCTCTTTCTGCTACTACTTCCTACTACAATAATTGCCACCAATATTCCCATAGAAATATTTCCAAATTTGTCCAAGTGTTGCACCTTCCTGATCCACCGCTTCATTTATACATTTACCCATCTATCCATTCTTCCATTCATTGGTACAAATCATGCCTTAATCTAGTTGGGTATCTAATTGAACCATTTTCCTTGGGATATGAGAAGTCACTTTCCCATGTCCAAACATTTGTGTCCTTCCATGACTTGATCACTCTATGCAACTCAGCATGATCTTGAGAAACGTCTCCACTTTTACCACTTCTATCAAGTCATCTCATACGAGCCAACAATATGCCAAGTCTTTGTATCCCAAAATGTGCTCAGTCACCTTTTTCCAAGGAAACAGTAGGATCCATTACCTATTTGTAGCAGTGATCCAATGCACTAGATTTCAACGCAAATATGATGGAAAATTTCTACCTAATCCATCGTTGGTGTCATCAACTCTTTCCTTCAATTTTTATGGAGGTTCTTCATACTTCTTTGTCAAATACATTACTAGAGACATGTTCGACTCGATTCTTTCCTCGCACTCCCCCAAGAGTCATTTGACTTCTAGGTCATTCAATCATTCTCCTTGTCCATGTGCACTTAAGAATGATTTGACTTATTCCTTGGTTCCAATGTACCAAGGCTATTGGGTTTCCTTCCTATCCAGATGGCCTGCATATGGGATCTTTCCATGTTAATAAAAATACTCAAGCGTATCCTTGGTCACAAGTTGCACCGATTCTTGCTCCAGAACATTGTGTCTTCTCAAAAACACATTATCCAATGTATCTATTATGATCACCATAGTCTCCAAGATACCTTCAAGTTGAGTAAGTCGATACTCCATGATTTCTAATGTTTCCTCATCCATTAGGTCAATTTATCCTACTAAAGTCTCACATCCAACCATCAATATGCCTCATCCAACTTCTCTATCACAAATTCAGTTGGCACCTTGATTGTTCACAACAATCAGGCTGAAGGAAACCATTCGAATTATTTCCTCTTTGTTTCTCCTCATGGAAAGAACCATACATGGAATTTTTCCAGAAAATATGGATAAACTGTGTAAGTTATATATGGGTGTTCCCTTCACCCTCCACATGAACTCTTGAACCAAGAAAAACTCAAAACCATCCATATATATTATGGTGTAACTCACACTTCTACTCCAATGTCCAATATTCAATGAAATCTCCTTGGTTCTACCAATGAAATTCTTCATTCTTGGATCGACAAATTTAAGTTTTGTATACACCAACTCAATTTGTAATTGAATATCCTGCACCACATTCCCCCTTATGCAATTTTCATTCACACCACTTTCCACCATTGCAATTAGTTCCTTACCATTGACTTTGATCAAAACATATAAAAGATACAATACATTTTTCTCATGGCTTGCCCTAGATTATTCATCCAAAATGACACCCAAGATTTGCAAGGCTGCCACATATGGCTTATCCACTTGCTCCATAGTGGTCAACTTCATCTTAAATGGATAATTCTTTGCAAAATTCCCCTTGGTACAAATCCAACATGAGACATGCTTACTCTATTTTTTTGGTGCATTCATTTGCTTGGATTTGTCTTCAATTCCTTTCTTAGTCATCTTGGTTTTCCCATTGTATTTCATCTTGATATTTCCTTGTTGTTTTTTCTCTTGAGTGTCCAAACTATTCCTTGGATTTCTCTTAGATTCTATCCTTGAAGTCCAATAGTTTTTTTGTTGTTGTGATCACTATTGCAAGAGTCTGCACATTTTTGCATCATCACTTTGTGCCCACAACTGTAGACCATTTATAAAGTGGAAAATCCTATGTTCCTTTGAAATCTCTTTGATATCCAACATAAGTTCTAAAAAATCATTGATATAGGATTGGATCCACCATATCTTCCTAAGTGCCAACAACTTATTTTGTGTGATCCGTGTTTGGTTCATTGTACCAAACTATACCTTCAAGGCATCTCTCATCTCTGCCTAATTTTTTATATTCTTTGTAGAGCACCCAATGTTTAATTATTTTACATGGTTCCTACACCAAAGATTCATATTCCCTATCAAGAGCATTGCATATGCATTCACCTTGGATTTATCTAAACTTTTGTTCATTTTCTCCAAGTATTGTTCAATTTCCCAACAGAAATTACTAAGAAACTTATTTTTGTGGGTTCCATAATACAATTCTAGTTCCCTAATATTGAATCATATAGGCATGACAGATGAAATTTTCCCACTAGAAAAAACTCATTTAAACACTGATATGGTGTCTTCTTTCTCTTTCAACTACTGCATGAAAAATTTCAATGCATACTCCATTGCCTTCAATCTATCTACAATGTTGTTGTTCAAGGATCTCATGATGACACATGTGTTCTGTTGGCTCTCCCTTATGGAAATGTTAAATACTTATAGCAATCAAATAATATTTTACTCCATTGTTTCATCCTTCTCACCATGTTTACATAGTCAATTCATCATTTGTTAAAATATTTTCTCTAAGTTATTCAGTCGATCCTTTATTTTGGGTCTTTCTCTCCATCACTGCCTTCCACATGTGAGCCTACCATGACCATTTTCCCAAGTTACTAAAAAATTCATGGATCTATGACCCAAGTCTTCAGTTGTCTAGTGAAATTCCCAATTCTTCCATGAGCCCAAAATACTTCACCTAATATTAACTTCACAACTCTTGTATGCACTTGTCACAAATTCAAGCCAGGTGAAGAGTATCTAACACTCTCCAAATATTTGTGACTAACTTTCAACCAACTATGAAAAATGGGTTATGGCACATTTGTCTCCAAAAACACCCAAGCCCTATCGTTCCAAGTATGAATATGTTCAAGCTCACTCAATTGTCTCTTATCCCTTAACACGGCCTATTGTGTTGTCCTAAGTCCTTCCTTTGCATGATGGAATTACCAACTCACTGCATGGTCAAGTTTCAACCCAAAACATTCTGAAATAATACCTATCATGGAGGTGAGAGTGATGAAGAGAAAAGAAATATCTTTAATCTCCTTTGATACCACCCATCATAAATCCTCAGTCTACCCAAAATATTTACCTAAAATTGGAGTTCCCAAGTCACTAAGTTCCTATGGTCATGTGGCACGATAGTGCTTTGGACTCGGTGTCTAGACAAACTCAACATTACTTCACCTTGACTATGCATCTTCACTCAAGGCATTCCCATAACCATACTTTATCTACAAAGAGTCAACCACAACACACTTAACAGTTGCATGTTAAATCTACTAGGTGCAAATCTACCCATGGACAAACTACTGCAACAACACTTGGTTTAGTTTAACAACTCGTAACAAGTATACAAGCATGAAAGAGAACATTCAACACATGATAATGGCATGATTTTTATGGTTCAATGGAACCTATATGGTCCTAATGCCCATAATAATAATGATAAAATATGTTACAAGTTACATTACATGTACAAGAGGGGAGCCACAATGCATTCCAATGTTACCAAGAAACTTGGATAAGTTGACTTCCTAACTTTCGTTCCTTCACACAATCAACTCCCTACCGCATTGACAGATATGGCTCACCCGGTCACCTCATCAACTTGGTCAAATTCTTCTTCCTTATAGTCTCTACTTGATCTTGTGTGCCATGTGGTCTCTTAGATATTGTGTGAACTCCCTCCACCTAAATCCTCGAATCGTTAAACTTGTATCCAATAAATAGGTGCCTACTCCTTCCTTCCAAATAGTCACATCCATTGGAAATGACTCGAGTTGAATTTAGTGTTCTATCATTTGGTTCACCCAAGTTGTTTTGAGCACTCCCTGAGCCACTGAGATATCCTCGAAATCTGTAAATAAGAGTTCTTAGTCAACCAAGTGAATTGGAATCCCTAATAAATGAATGGTATATCTTGAGGTACTATGAGCGATTAACGGGGTACATTCATTGGGGTTCATAGGTGGTGGGGAAGAGAGATGGAGGATTGTAATTGTCGTAGGAGTAGAACCTGGGTTTTGGGGTTACTATGCATGGAGAGTGCACAACCAAAAGAATCAAATATATGTATGGAATCATAGCCTTAGATTGAGAGTGGTTTGTTGTTGACAAAAAATGAACAACAAGGCCTATAGCTGGGTGGTTCATCCTTCATACGTAGCCAGTTGGTTAATTATTAACAAATAAGTGTTATGTTGTGTACTATGTTTATTATGCCGTGAAATGGTTTATATGAATTTTGTGTTCTTGTTGTTTTCTCGAATAGATGGATTCATGTTTAATATATGTTGTTAGATGCATTTAGAACTATGATATTAGTGAAATGGTTAAATGTATATGTGATATGTAGCTGGTAAGCTACATGGAATTAATTAGAAGAACATCTTATGTCTTAATGTGTTTTCTACACATAATGTTCTTGAGTTGGGTTGGGAGTATGTTACAAAATGTTATCAGAGATTTTGGTTCAAAAAATGGGCTTTCATGGGATAAGAAACACTGCAAATTTGGGAAAAATGGTTGTTACAAATTTTAGTCAATGTGAATTTGAGGAAAAACTATGAAAAATCAAAGTGAAATTCCCCAAATCTGTGTGCAAATTCGGGTTGGATTTGCCTCATAAACTTTGAAAAGAGGTTTAATAGAGTAAATGTGTATATTTGCAGAGTTAAAATTCAACATGGAATTTTGAATTTCAAATTTTAATGGTCATTGTAGAGCTGGGTATAGTTTGATGAATCGATGGTCGAGATCACGTTTTCTCTCGAGATCAACGACCTAGATTCATTTTGATAAATTTAAAAAATCAAAAGGTTTTTGGAGTTTGGAAAGGTTTATCATATAAATATCTAGGATTTGTTTTCGACCATTTGGAAGGTGGTGCAGATCGATGTTCTGGATTCATTTTTAGTTGTTGGGAAGTTGGAGATGATCGACGGTCATGGTTTGTTTTCGGAACTTGGAAAATAGAGAAAATAAAAAATCGAGACTTGCTGGAAGAGTTGGGTGAAGTTTTATGGAGCAATGACCGAGATCATTTTGAATGGGAGATCGATGGTCCAAATTCATCGGGTATTTGATAAAAAAAAATTCTAAGTGTTGGAGTTTTCCAAGAGAATTCCCTAATGGTTGATGGTTAGTTTGGATGAAACGAAGAAGTGTTTCTGTCACCTGCGAATTTTTTTTATGACCAATAGTCGGGTCGGAAAATTTGCCAGNTGGTAAAGTCAGTTGTTTTAGAAAAGTGTTTTGATTGAGCAAGAGAAAGCATGGATCACTGACAGTCTATGGTTAGGGATTAGTATAATTGAAGAGGTGTTAAATTCACCTAAGAGAAGTTTTCGATCATCGATGGAGGAATGAGGGTGATGATGTTTCATTTCATGTCAGCATCCATGTTCCATGCCATGTCAACCAATTTTATACCCAATATGATGTGCCATGCCATGTCATCATAGTTGCAATGTCATCCAAGAGATGGTCAATGGCTGATGATCGGGTCGACCGAATTGGTGAGGAGTTTAATTTTCTAACAAAAATCTTCGATGGCTGATGGTCGATGGTCATGTCAGTCAGTTTAGAAATAAATTGAAATTTGTTTCTAAAGGAAAGAGACAGTGGCGAATGGTTGATTCAATAGTTTTGGAAAAGTGTTGTGTACCTCCAAAGGAAAACGTTAATTGTCGGTCACCGATGGAGCTCGGATCAACAGTACATATTGTTTTAAGTTGTTGATCGATGATGGAAAATGATCTGAGGATTTTAAAAGGATTAAAGGATCAATGAATCATATTTAAAATATTTTTATAACAGTAAAACAATCAAATGTCTATGAATTATTTATCT
This sequence comes from Picea mariana, assembly GCA_032191745.1. Lineage (NCBI taxonomy): Eukaryota > Viridiplantae > Streptophyta > Pinopsida > Pinales > Pinaceae > Picea > Picea mariana. The sequence continues at coordinate 35,047 of JASDQU010011636.1, read as the reverse complement.
TTTTAAAGCTCTTAAACTTCTGTGGTGATTTTGAGGACCTAAATAATGTTTTTAGGAAATCAAAACCCACGAGTAAATAGTGTACCCAGGTAGAATCTATTTTTGCAGCTTAAATAAAATAACTTTGAGAGAGATATACGACGAGATACTCCAGGTGCAAAACAGAGCTCATATGAGAAATTTACAACATAAATAATAAAGGTAAAATTACGACACCATCTTACTTACAAAGGGAATAAATCCTTGCTCATAAGTCCGTTTGAGGCACAGGAGTAGTCTGTGAAAATATTATGAGCCACATAAGTCAACCATGAAACCAAATTTGGAAATTGGGTACAAAAAATGTGCAAGAAAAGAGAGAAAATACACATATAGCATACTGGGCTAAAAATGTAAATCATTCAAAACTTTTGTGGGTCATAACTAGTAGTCTGGAGCTTGAATAAGGGTGAAATTGTGGAAGATCATTCAGAGGGTAGTCATGGACATAACCAATCACGATTCTATCAAAATACCAAAGAAATTGGTTTTGGGGTTCAAGAAAAAAAGACTAAAATTTCTAATCCAAGTGAAAGTCCCAAAGAGGAAAAGTTATCATTTCCAAATTGTTGTAGTTTTTGAGTAGAGCATTAGTTTGCAATATGAGTTGTTGTGAATTAAATGTTGTCATTATTAACTATGTCACATAGAAACAAATTCTTGTTTCTTGACATATTTACCTATGTATGTTATCTAGGTCAATATCGGTGGCCACCCACCTATTTTACTAGCTCGAAAAATACTTTTCCACCTTGGTAGATTTTTGACATTTTTGGGGGGTTGAAACTTTTGGGGCCGTTTTGAGGCCCTAAATGACATTTTTTGGGGATTTGGGTCCCTAGGGACCACTACAAAAACTACCCTAGTCTAGTCAAAAAAATGTCTTCTCAGTTAGACCTTCCCAACGGGGTATCGTGCACCTAAAACAAAGATCGTATGAAAAAGTTATGACCCCGGGAAGTTGATGTACTAACTTAGCCAAACGGGGCCCACATGACTTTTGTCACTTCATATCCTAGGGTTAGGTTTTTGGATGTCTAGGGTTTTTGACATTCTTGTTTATTGAAAAATGCCTTCAGAGACTCATTGTAACCATAGTCTTGTGAATGAGCACAACCATCACATCTCTTCTCAGAGATAAGCCGTGACCATTGAATAGAAAACCATTTTTACAGTTTCAACTTATTTCCTTATTGAATAGAAAACCAGTTTTACTGCATCTCTGTTATTTTGTGTTACAAATCTTTTAATAATCAGTATTCATTTTTTTTTTCTCAAAAAACATGGATCAATGGTATCAGAGGGGTCTTCTCTTTGTCGTCTTAATGCATGTCCCCAACGAGGTCAGGGTATAAAGAATTCGGTCTCGAGCTTGTTTCTCTTGAGTAAAAAAGCTCTCGCACGCCCAAGAGACCTCTCATGGGAGGAGAAAAAAAATATGATGGGACAGGAGATCCTTTGAAAAAAATTCTTGAGGAATCCCTCATGCAACAGAGGAAAGAGATGATCAATAGTTTCGCACAAATCCTTCGGTGGCTGCCAACATGCGACACATCTTCCTCAAGCAGAGTTGTCGCTCCCTTCATGGTACAAATCAACTTCGATATTCCTATATTTGAATTTCAAATAGACATAGATGTTGTAGAGAAGTGGTTGAATCTACTAGAAGGGTATTTTTCTATCCATAAGTTTTTGAATAGAAAAAATATTACTTTTTCTCTCCTCAAAGTCTCCCCCTGTGTCAAAGATTGGTGGGAAAATTTATGTGAGCAAAAGGAAACATAGGAACCCTCATTATTTACAGTCACAACCACCTGGGAATCCTGCAGGGATGTTATTAAGGAACAATACTACCCTGTCAGAAGTTATGATGACTTGTATAGAAAATGGACCACACTGCGCCAAGAAAGAGACCAAGCAGTGCCAGAGTTCACAAATATCTTCCATACCTTGCACACCAAGATGGGTATGAAAGATTCAGAGCGACATATGGTGATCAAGTATTGTGGTGCTCTGCATAGATACATCCACACCGAAGTGGAATTTTTGTACATCTCGTCCTTGGGCGCAACCTACCAATATGTCGTCAAAATCAAGCAGAAGCTCAAGAAAAAGACGCGGCAATTTGGGCCTGGGAACCCCTCACAGAAAAATCCAGGAAATAGTGGCCCCAACCCACAAAACAAAGGATAGAGAAAATATGGATAGCATCAGGACAACCAATCCAAGACGCAAGAAAATAAGGACACCAAAAAGACAAAGAAAGATACCAGGAAGTGGTGTGACTTCCATAGAGCCCTTGGCATAACACTACTGACTACCACTCAAAGTAGTCATTGGTGGCCGAAGTGAAATCCTCTGAACCAGATGTGGGTTCTGACTCTGAGTCAGAACAAAAAATGGGAAGATGGATCATTGATGTGGAACCTAGTGCCACTGTTTCTACCACCAAGCTCCAACATGGTGAACCAGATCAGCCAAAAGAAGGAGAGTGCCTCTTCCATTCACAGATGTGGGTAAAAGGCACTCCATTACACTTCATCATTGATAGAGGTAGCCAAAAGAACCTCATATCATAAGAGGTCGTCAAGCGGTTCACCTTCTAGACAATGCCGCACCCACAACCCAACACCTTTGGATGGCTCCACCAAGGAAGTGATCTTCATGTCAGCCAACAGTGTCGATTGTCATACAATATCAAGCCCTTCAAAGACAAGGTATTGTGTGATGTTTCTCCTCTCTAAGTTTTTAATGTTCTTTTGGGACAACCTTATTTATGGAAACGTCATGTTATATATGAGTCTAGACCTCGTAGTATTATTATTACTTTGAACAAGAAATTGTACAGGATACTTGAGGCAGTCCCTGCTAGTGCTATTTCCTTGATCTTTTCCAAGCAATGCATGAAGGTCATCTCTTAGACTGGGAAATTTGTCTTCTTCATGATTCACTCTCAGAGTGAGCAAAATATCGTAGCCACATCCAGAGCCTCCACGACCGATCTCTCCACACAACAGGAGCAAGTGGATAAGGTCGTGGAAGAATACTCAAATATCTTCTCCTCTCCTACCGGGATACCTCTGCACTATCAGGTCAAGCATCCCATCGATCTAACCTGAGGCGCACTGCTACCCAATGGGCTAGTCTACCGCCGCTCTCTTTTAGAAAACAAGGACATCAAGAGGTAGATACAATAAATTATCCACAAGGGGCACATCCATACCATCTCATCACCTTGTGTGAGCCCAATCGTGCTTGTGCAGAATAGAGACGAGACCTCACGACTCTACATTGATTACCGAGCCCTGAATAAAATCACAGTCCAAAATCGGTACCCGATTCCTTGAATCGACGACCTCCTTGATCATATCACAGGGGATAAATAATTCAGTAATACTGATTTGAAGTTTGGCTACCACCAGGTCCAAATAGAATAGATAGATGTATGGAAGATTGCCTTCAAGTCAAAAGAAGGTCTTTTTGAATGGCTGGTCATGCCCTTTGGTTTGAAAAATGCCCCAAAAAATTTTATGAGGATGATGGACGATATCCTACGACCTTTCACCAATACTTTTGTAGTGGTGTATCTAGATGACATCCTCATCTATAAAAAGAATTGGGTGGAACACTTGCAGCATATTCAACAGGTTCTACACACCCTGTGACAACACAAACTATAAGAAAACTTGGAAAAATGCTCCTTCGGCATGGACAGGGTCCATTACTTAAGCTACATTATTGATCAGCATGGTGTGCATGTGGATCCAGCCAATATCCAGGTCATCCATGACTAACCAGCCCCAACCACATTCACTGAACTTCGGATCTTCTTGGGCCTTGCTAATGTCTATCGCAGGTTTGTGCTGGGATTCTCTCATATCACATGGGCCCTCAGTCGAGTAACCAAGGGTGGCGGTAAGGAAACATTTGTGTGGGACTTGTCCAAACAACATTCCTTCGATGACTTGAATAATTTCTTGTTCTCATCCCTGATACTTTCTTGAAGTTTCATTACCGAACCTACATCATCCCTTTGAGATCGAGACAGATGCTTCAGACAATGTTGTGGGAATTGTTCTCACTCAACACGGCCACCTTGTGGCATATAATAGTGAGACGCTATCATATGTTGTCTGTAAGTACCCTAATTATGACAAATAAATGTACTCCATTGTGCAATCCTACCGCCAGTTGAGACACTACATTCTTGGGAAGGAGACAGTAATCTACACTGATCACAAGCCACTACAGTTCATGCATACCCAAGAAAAATTGTAGAATGACCACCATCATAAGTGGTCAACATACTTATAGCATTTCCACCTCAACATCAAGTATAAAATAGGAAGTACCAACCGAGTTCCTGACTGCCTCATCTAACCTCCAGTCGTGGCACTCACCATGATGCTAGAATCTTGCGGCCATGAGACCTTCGGATGGCCTCACCTCTATGAGACAGACCTTGTATTCTCCACCACCTAACAAATGTGGGGCTCCAACTCAGTGGTCGCTAATTTCCATCTTCAGGACGAGTTGTTTTGTCATCTGGGCCATCTCTGTGTTCCATCAAGTGAGCACGTGAAGCTGATTTGGGAATCTCACTACAGTCGGGTGGAAAGACACTTTGGCGTCAAAACAATAGTCGCATTATTGCAGAAACATTTCTACTAGATGAAACTTCGACAGGATGTCGTCAAGTATATCAGGTTTTTCACTACCTGCATTATTGCCAAATCGACCACTAAGAAACAAATCATTTACACCCCTCTTCCTAATCCTAACAGTCCATGGGAATCCATTTCAATGGAATACATGTCAGGCCTCCCATCCACCAAGAGGGGAA
>JASDQU010011636.1:0-20208 GCA_032191745.1 Picea mariana | reverse complement strand
GAGAGAGAGAGAGAGAGAGCTAGCTTATGCTAGGCCTCCGTAGGTATTTCGGGGGCTTTGATTCTATAGAAAGAAACGAAAAATTTGATTATGGTAGTGGGTGCATCACACAATCTCTTATCCCCTATTCTCTTCTTGTTGTTCATTAAAAACTAAAAGTGAAAAATTACTTGTTACTACCCATACACATTTCCTCCCTTCTCCCAAGACACTTGATTGATCACTCTACCCAATTTTGATTCTACCTCAAACTCATGATTCCAATAACTATGGGATGTGACTCTCATACCCACCCTCTTAAATGATTTTAATAATTGGGATTTAATACACTCAAGAAGAAAATATAAGGTTGTCCCCAAATGATAATAAAATTCAGAAATATGTGTTTGAATTACTACCCATAAATAAGTTTTCCCCATGGACCCCTCTTAGACACTCCCTAGGCATTCCCCCTTTTCTTCTGGATTAATCAGCCCCCATCTCTATCTATGTCCCTAGTAGGTGGTATCACATTATATTTATTAAAATTCAGAAAATGCATTTCACATATTACATCATTTGGTCGTAGCCACATTCATATCTACATTATACATTAATTAAACTAGGGATTATAGTGGGGATGTTACATTCCTCCTCCCCTACAATTATGCATTTTCCTTGATGCACAAAACCATGCCTAAATACATACGCAAATTTACATTATAATGTTTAGAAGATAAAAATTATTCATTCTCTTTACTCTCCCAACAACAGTTCTAACCATAATTTCCCATTCTTCTCAACCTACTGACGAATGTTCCCCCTTCATTTCCCTCAGTATATTTTACTGTACCATTATTTTACTAGGGATATTAACGCATCTGAACAAGTATTTCTATGTGGTTCTAGAAGCTAGCTACCAAAAAAATGGAGTCTTTCATTTTTAGCTTCTATTTTCTTCAAAATTGACAAAACGTTGTGTGTATTCCTCCCACATAGTTTATTCATGCTCCCATGTTTCATCTTTAGGACCGTAGTAGGTTAATTAAACCTTTACCATCCCTATGTATTTGTTCTGAAGCACTTTGACTTTCCTGTCCAGGATGCAAATTAGTTCCACCTAGAAATCTCCTTGATTTTCCACCTGGATCACAGTCCAATCAATTATGTGGTTAGGTTTAAGCATATATTTATTTAATAATGACACATGAAATACATTATGCACTCGCATGGAATGTATTCAATTCTCATATCTTATCTAATATTTCAAAAGGTCCACAATATCTCACTGCCAACTTTTGGAAACAACCTAATCTTATCAAACTTCTCTTGGCTTTCACTTTTAGGAAAACATGTTCTCCCACTTTAAAATCTCTTAAAACGGTTTTTTTGTTGGCATAAAATTTATGCCTATCATGGGAATCCTTCATATTCTTCTTGATGTTCACCATATTTTCTTCCATTTCTCTTAACAAATCTATCTCAGTGATAGCTTTGTCTACTGGGTTCTCCCAACTCACTAGTATGTTACATTTCCTCCCATACAAAACTTCAAATGGGATCATTTTTAATGAGGATTGATACCCATTATTATAAGAACAATACACTAAGTGGATAAATTCATCTAATTTTAATGGTTTTCCCATCACATACATCGTGAGAATCTCTTTAATTATCCTACTGGTCTTCTATGTTTTCCCATTTGAATATGGGTGATATGCCATACTAAGATTCATATTTTTCCAAAATCATTTGAACAATCCTTTCTAGAATTTGGATGTAAACTTGGAATATCTTTATGAAACTATTTCCTTAGGCACTCCATGTAGTCTAGCAACTTCTTTCATGCATATATCTACACTGTTTTTGTCCTTGTGTGTTGTCTTTACGAGAAAAAATGTGCTTCCTTAGTCACTTTTTCCACCACTACCATGATGGAATCATGTCGCTTCACTATTCGGGGAACCTTTGTAATAAAGTATACTTTGACCACTTCCCACTTCCATTTTGGAATGGGTAATATTTGTATCATCCCCACTAGATGTTTGTGCTTTGTCTTTACCTTATGGCACACTAGACATCGAGATATGTAGTTATCCACTTATTTATTCATTCTCATCCAAAATTATCGATGCCTTACAGTTGTAATGGATTTTTTATATCCTAGGTGCCAAATGCATGGCACGTTGTGCATTGCTCTCAGCACTATATTTTTCATCTCCATGGAATTCGACACATACACCATGCCTATGTACAAGAGGATTCCATCTTCCTTCGATTCATAATTTTTAAATTTATTTTGTAAATTACCTTGTTGTAAGTTTTACTTTATTTGTAAATAATGTTGCTTCAAAAATTTTATCTTTCAAAATTTTCTTATACATCCTGATGGTTGAAACATGGACTTCAAAGATCTTATGTTGAGTGCATTATCCACCTGATTTTATTTTCCTTTGATATGTTTAATTTCATAGTCATACTCACTAAGAAATTTCAGCCATCTAGTTTTCCTGACATTTAATATTGGTTGTCTAAATAAATGTTTCAAACCACAGTGGTATGTCCTTATCTCAAATATCCTCTCTATGAGGTAATGTCTCCACATTTTTAATTCATGTACAATGGCTTCTAATTCTAGATCATGAGTAGGATAATTTCTCTCATGCTCTTTTAATTTCTGAGACTCATAGCATACCACATTATATTTTTACTAAGGACACCATCGAGCCCTTACTTCCATGCATTTGTTCACACTACAAAGTATTCATCTGAATCTGGAATCTTTAATATGGGTGCACTTGTCAAAATATTTTTCAATTTCCAGAAACTCTCTTCACATTTTGGAGTCCATTCAAATTCCACTCCCTTCTTTTGCAAAGAAGTGATTAGGCTTAAAAAAATTGAAAACCCTTTTATGAACCTTCGGTAATAAAAAACAAGACCCATAAATGAACTAATCTATGTCACATTTCTTAGCACTAGACATCCTCTAATTGTCTCTATCTTCTCGAGATCAAATGTTATCCCATTTGTTGAAATGATACGCCCCAAGTATTGAATCTTATTTTGATAAAATATGCACTTAATTAACTTGGATTACAACTTATAATACCTTAAAACCTTTGGCACCATTCTTAAATGATTCTCATGCTCCTCAGAATTAGAGTACATGAGAATATCATCTAAGAAAAAAATTATAAACTTGTCCAGGTACTCCCTAAACACACCATTCATCAGACACATAAAAAAATGGGGCATTTGATAGTCCAAATGGAACTATCGTGAATTCATAACGCCCATGCCTTTTTCTAAACATTTCCTTGTTGATATATTCTTCCTTTATCCTAAATTTATGATAACCCGATCTCAATTCAATCTTGGAAAAGTTTATTTCCCCTTTCAGCTGGTTAAAAAAATCATCAATCCTTGGAAAATGATATTTTTTCATTATGGTGACCTTATTCAACTATATAAAATCAATACACAACCTTAAGGTCCCATCCTTATTCTTTACAAAAGGAACTCAAGCTCCCTAAGGTGACACACTTAGGAATATATACCCCTTTGTCAAAAGTTCTTCTAGTTGCATTTGAAACTCTTTCAATTCTAGCATGCCAATTATATAGGGTGCCTTGGACACTGGGGAATCTCCTAGCACCAAATAAATGGAGAAATCAATGTCCCTGTTTGGTGGAAATCCTGGGATTTCCTCAAAAACATATTCAAAATATCTCAAGACTAAATGGTCTTCAAGAATTACCACTTTATCTCTAGCTACCTCTTCCATGTGGACTACAAAAATTTGACATCCCTTCTTGAAATACTTTTTCAATTGCATGGATAAAATTACTCTAATAGTTACAGCTCTGAGAATTCCTTGAATCTTACCTTGTTGTCCTTTCTCATGAAGAAAAGTTATTGTCTTTTTGCAACAATCTAGGACAACATGGTGTTTTTCCAACCAAACCATACCAATTAGACAATCATATGAACCCAAAGGTATAATGTTCCATCTACCTTTATTTTGATTCCATTCATGTATATTAGACAATCCTTGACCAACTCATTGATATTTCTGTTAACCCCTATGGATAACTGAACTAACCAAGATTTATTAGGCCTACTCCCTTGGAGGTGAAATCTTTCAATAATGTTAGACTTAATGTAAATATGTCTAGCTCTAGAATCAATTAAAATTTATATAATCTAATTATTGATCTTACCTTCCACTTCAATCATGGGGGATTGATACTCTTCTTGCTTTTTGTTCAAGGATGCATAAATTATTAGAATGATTCCTCCCACATATTCAACTATTTCAACCTCATGAATGTTGTGGATAGTCCTCATTCTTTATTTTTTGTCAGGGTAGTCCCTATACAATTGATTCCCCTCACAACCCCAACACTGTACAATATGATACCTTGTCCGTTTCCTTGAAGAATAAACTATCTTATGCTCATTTTTGGATAAATGTCCTTGCTAATTTTCTTGGGAGTTGTTCTTGTAAAAGGGTGTCTTAATTTTTTTTTTCCTTTGATCCCACTTTCCTTTCATCTTGTCATTCCAAGTATTTTGGAAGACTGGCCTCTCTTTGCTCTACTCATAGATATGTTTTTCTCTCATTATGGATTCCTCCAAAGTCATAGATTTATCATATTGTATCTTTTAATTGTATAAGGAGGGTAACCCACTCGGAAGCCTTTGGATTTGTAGCTTCTCATCCTTTACGAAGTCCACATACTTCAACAATTCAAAGAATATCTTCTCATACTCATCTATTTTCATGCTTTCCAACTTGATTTCAAAGAAAACTTTCATATTCTTTTCACATTAATGCTCAGATGAATATTTGTCTTGGAAATATACTTTGAAATGCCTCCATGGGACCCTATTCTCATGAATATACTTGGCTTGTTTAATTTTATCCCACCACATTGTTGAATTCCCTTGTAAGTTGTAGGTTGCAATTCTTGTTTCTACCTTTGAGGGGTAATCATGCAACTAGAAATATTTCTTCATTTCCAGTAGCTAGGGCTCAGCCACTTCTCCATTCCCATGCTCACCATTGAAATTAGATGGCTTGATCTTCTTGATTTCACCTTGAAATATGTCTCCCTTAGGCCTTCTCCTCTATCTCCTAATAAGAGACACCTTTGGGATACTCTCTGGTCCTAAACTAGCATAATATCTTCTAGTGGATTGTTTTGTGGAATGATGGTTCCTACTCCTACTCCTTGACTCTCTGTTATTTCCATTCTCATCCCTTCTGCTACTGGATTATGATGCTGTCACTTGTCTATCACAGGATTCTTACTTTGTGCCAGAGTCTTTATTGTCTTTCTTCTGCAACATGTTCAAGATATTAATTATACATTTCTGAGAATTCATAATATTTTCATTATCAACCATATAACTCTGCACTTCTCTCTACAAGCTCCTCATAGTTACATATATTTCCTATCTCTTCTTCCATTGAACTCGGTCTCAACATTCCCCATGCTGACATGCATACCTATAAATTCCTCCACATGAATGTAGGACCCTTGGGAATCTTCCATTTCTATGGTTCTCATAGGAACCAAAATTCATTTTTGAACTTCTAATCCTATGGAAAATGTGCATGCAAATAAATTTTTGTTAGAAAAAAATATATACACACACAATTTTGGAAAAGAATACATAATTTTTTCCCTTTAATGTCACTAGTCATCTTCTTTTGAGTTTACTGCAAAGTGTGTTTCTCAAATAAATTTTATAGGTTAATATATGGATTCTCCTCCTCAATAATGTTTCATAAACTATTCATTTTCCCAATTTAGAGTTCTAAGCATAAATTTATGGTCTTCAAAAGTTTTGACCATTTTCCCTTTTTCAACCCTGCATGCTACAAGTGCCTTCTTTCTCTCCTAGCACATTTTTAGATACCTAGAATTCAAATATTTCTCCATGGATGACTTCTACAGTCCATGAGCTTTCGACAGATTTCTCTGGGGCCCCAAACTAACTCTTGAGATATGATTTATGCCCTATAGAAGAAATATGGTACTTAATTTTACCCTTGACTGTTTAGGATGTAACTTCTTCATACAAGATCTATTTTGTGCTCAAAATAACTCATTGGAAATCTCTCCTTGAGCTCCTTGATTTTATAAATAGAAACTTTTGTACTAGAAGTACAAACAATTTTGTGTAATTATATTTTCTAAAAAATTTGTTTAGGCCCTCAAAAATTCCCTACAAGATGAAGACCTTCAAAAACATGATTTTTCATGGAATATTCACTAATTTATTGTTGTAACAACGTGTTAATTTGAACCTTGAACCTATCATAGTCATATTATTTATGGTTTATTCCCATCGAAACAAATAACTGTCCCCCTCTCACAGAACCTTCTAAAATCTATAATTCAAACACTATCGAACTCTTCTCAATGGAAAACTTCCATCAAAAAATGGGGTTTTCCTTACATATTGACCTTTCCGAACTCCAAGATCTGACAGTCTATAAGGTTCTCTCTTTTAGGCTCACTCATTTAAAACCTTCTCCTCAAATGAACCTTCATACAACCTTATCCCAAATACTATCAGGAACAATCCCTTCCAAATTAATCAGAAACACTCCTTTCCAAAACCATTCCTCCGAGGACCTACACATGATTGTTACATGGCACTCTCTGATTCACCAGTCCTTGCTGACATGTCCTTTGAGATGGCAGGATAATGTGCAAATTGACTTGGCATTCTCTTCCACCCTCTTCCCTTCCACAAAAGCATGCACATCTGATAGATCAGACGACCAACAATCATGTTGATCAATGGCCACAATCATCTCGAGTTCCCAAGTTGTGAACCTGTTACCTCGGTAGAGGCGACTTCATTAGAAATTGAAGTTTATCTTGAGCTTCCCGAAGGGACCTTTCCTAAACCATATTTTCAAGAAATCTAATGATCGATATTACTCGTGTTCAATGGTCCAGATATTCCCATAAAATTAGAAAATCCATACATTTAACTCTGTCATATGAACTTCTTTGGACACCAAAAACACATCGAACCTTCTGAATGAATATTTATGAAACAAATTCTCCAGCAAATTTTACAGTTGATGAAACTATTGATCAATGGCTCTTGTTATTTCAGGTGAATTCCATCAGAATCCTCCCTTTGGAATCAAACTCATTCCCAACTCCAAGGTTTTTCCGAAACCTTCTTCCTTATGTCCTACTAGGAACACCCTATTCTGACCTCTTCTGATTGAATAACAACCGTGGATCCTCATGGTCAAATTAAACTAGGTCGTTCATTACCAAACTTCATGGTCACCATGAAATACATAGGAATTCAATTGTCCAAGGCAAAATTGACTCTACAACCTGCAACTCAACACCATATATTTTTTTCTTCTTTGTCTTCTTTGAAGAAATTAAACTTGAAATCTTCCCATAAAGTTGGGGATTTTACTCCGTTCATCATTTTCCCCAAATTTGTTGCAAGATGAAATCTAAAACCATGAATCTTCCTAATTTGCACTAGCTCTTAGCCCATACAAACTCGATGTTGAACCTTGAGCTCTGATATCAATCTGTAATGTCCCCCGTCTTAATCGAGGAATATTACTATGCAGAAATACACATAAAATCAAAATTCTGTTCTACTAATTAATTTGTGTAGCTTACCAACTACAATTTATGCACATATTTAACTATATTATTATAGCCATAATGAAATGCATATACAACATTCTAAATTAACATGAATGCAACTATTAAACTCATTCACAACAAAAAATAAACCATTCACATAAACATAGTTAAGAACAACAATCAAACTCATGGAATAACTTTAAAAATAGATAATTGATTATTTTGTTAAACATTTTTGCAACCAACTATTTTGGAAGGATGGTCCACCCAACCATGGAATTGTTGTTACAAATATCTAAAGCAAGTCACCCCCAAGATGGGGCAAGGAATGCACAAGAGAAGGATGTCTCTAACAGTCAAAGCATTGCTCAATATCACAAAACCCATTGGTTTCCCCCCTGCAACGATCACAAATTTTCTTTAGCTCTCTTCTGCTTGACCCACCCTCTTACATGATTTTAATGATTGGGCTCTCATACAAAATAAAATAAAATAAAAGGTTGTACCAAAATGATAATAAAATTCAAAAATATGGATTTGAATTAATACCCATAAATAATTTCCCCCTTGGACCCCTATTAGACACTCCCTAGGCATTCCCCCTTTTCTTGTGGATTAATTATCCCCCATCTTTGTCCATATCCCTAGCAATTGGTATCACATTATAGTATTAAAATTCAGAAAATACATTTCACATATTACATTGCTTGGCCATAGCCACATTCATATATACATTATACATTAATTGAACTTGGGATTTTAGTGGGGATGTTACATATGTTCTATACTAATCCTAGGGTCCATTGTATAAGGAAACAGGTCAAGCTTGTGTTAGAAAAATAGGATCACAGAGCAATAAAAACAAGTGTGGAAATAAAACACAGAATTCAGAAGATACACAATACAATAGAGACACAGATATACACGGTTCACCCAGTGTGGGCTACGTCTACTAGAGAAATTTCCAGGTCCTTCCTTTTTATTATCCAACAAATGAAGGGATACAACCTACAACATACCCGATGTAACCTCCTTTTCTTTCCTTCACAGTCTCCTGACTCAAAATACAATATTCACAATGATACATAGCTGCGATACATTTACCTCATAAAACAGGGTTTCCTTCCAAGGAAAAAAACCCTAACATAACTTCTACCATCAGATATGCAACCTTATAATGAACAGTCCATATTTACTATGAAATTACAATATACATTTATAAGGAAAATTTTCCTTTGGGGGCTTTGCCCCTAAACCCCCGTCAGGGGCTCGCTTGCCCCTGGAACCCCCAGCCAGGGGGATAAGCCCACTGGACCTTGTAGGGGGGGAAATCCCCTCATGAAAGTCCCATGCATGGAGGGGTTTACAATATTCTGAGGTGTACAGTCTTCATGGGGTATAAACACAACTGAAAACAAAGGCCTATGAATTAGCAAGATAATAAGGCTCCACAATCAATAGTTTGTGCATTTGGATAAAGTGTGAAAGAGGTACAAAGGGAAGTGAAAGGTTGTACAAAAGGTTATGCAAGGTTGAAAAAGGTCTAAGAAATAACGAAGGAATATTAGTATTCAGCTACTATAGAGTCTGAATGGTTTTCAAAGGAAAATCAATATAGATTCTCACATAAAGCACAAATCTAGTAGGTGAAGAATGTCAATACATGCACAAGGAGTTAAGGAGGACTCCATAGCCTTAAAGGTAGAAATATAGTGAAGCCTACAAATATTGTTGCAAGAGAAGGAAAAATATATCATGAGATGAGGTGTGACTCATGGGTGGGAGTCATCTTTATGTGCAAGCATAGGAATGCAGGAAGAGGGACTGGTTAGATATGATATAGCAATTTTTGTCTGAATTATTCATAGTAAGAAAGTCACGTGTGTTATTAGAGTGTGCAATGGAAGTAAGGTACATGTACAAATGGAGGAGTGTAGCATTGCATTTGGAGGGGAGTGGTATTGAATGGCCAAGTAGTGCTTTACAACGAATCACTCAATGAAATGAAGAAATATATTTAAAATTGAACAAAGTCATGAATGAGAAATATTATTAGAAAGATGACATAAAAGAATATTTTAGAATGTTTTTTTTGTAAATAAAAAGATTGTATTACCTTATAATTCCATCAAAATAATACATGTTTGGAAAAGATCCCCAAAATTGACCACCTGTTCTTCCAAACAGATGGAAACCAGAACAGGTGGTTGGGAGTCTTGATGTCTTGACAAAAGCAAAAAAAATACCACTTGTTTTGCCAAACAAATGGAAACCAGAGCAGGTGGCCAAGAGTCTTGAAGTCTGAATAGTATGAATTCCTACAATGATTTTGAGAATGATAATTCATACTAAAAAAAAAAGAAACAAAGTAGAGATAGATAATGGGTGAACCTAGATTTCGTTTGTCACCATGATTTTTCCAGGTGGGAGCTAAGACAAATAGTTGTGCACAATTCGGGCATCTTACTTTATCTGGTGCTCCTGAAAGAGAATCAAAAATAAAGTTCAAGTGGATTCTTATCATGATATTCCTTTGAAGTTTCTCTTCCATGTCTCAACATATATAGAAAATGAGAGCCAAATGATCCGATGAGAGGCGGCAGGAAGAAATCGATCCCCGGTCTGGAGTAGTCAAGAGAGGAGGGTAACCTTCAAGAGGGAGAATCCCTACATGGCTCACCTCCAGTGGGAATTCTTCCTTAATTATGCAGGTATCCCAATTCGATGTAGTAAGAGTGGTAGGGATGGACATAACAGTAGGCAGAGGAGGGACTTGGGTGTCAGGAACCATGTATAGGACAAAAGTCGATGAAATTTGAATCAGGACAGAAGGTATTTATTCCTCAACGATATCCATGGGAGGTTATTCCAACATCCTATCTTGGGCCGAGGAGGGGGGCAGTGTAACAAAAGAATTGTCTAGATGAACCAGAGAAGTTGAATGTGAAGGGGAGAAGAGGCATAACCTTCGCTATCTAGAAACAAAACTATAGTAGGAAGTCCCTCTCTTGGGATTTCCTATTTCTCGAGGCATGATTGGATGATTAATCAGAATATATAATAGGAGCATAGATTGTGAATAGGGGAGGAAGAAAACTAGACAAGCACAAATTGTTCCAAAATCCAAGATTTGTTCCAAAACAAAATGACAAGAACCAATGCGTACCCATTGTAAATGGTGAGGTGTCGAAGGAATTGAAAGGACCAGGCTCGTGTTCCCCGTACCCATCCCAACCTGCCATCGATGTTGTCCAGAGGAAGCCATTAAACTAGAGCCTGTTCTTCGTTGCACCAGCACATGTGAGCAATGAATGTCATTCATCCTGCAATGTATTGAGGAGAGGGTGGAGGCATGTTCATTTAACTCCTTAATATGCATGTTGTCCACCTGTAACCCCATTCGAGGAAGAATATTTTATAATGTTGAAATTCCAATCAATGATAGTTGTATTTCAATATCGGTTGAGTAAAGGATTGGAGAGTGTTAATACTCAATTGGAGTAGTGCATGTTACAACACTATGAATATTGAGAATTGTAGCCAAAATATCTTTGGATAGGATTCTCTAGATAAAGGAGGAAGTTGTGAGATGGTAACACTAGTGGATCTAGTAGTTGGAAATGTAGAATGGCCAAGTGGGGCTTGGTTGGAAGGTTCAGAATAGGGGCCCATGGTGCACAATTGACAAGAATGGAAATGCATAGGGATGTAAGGTTCTACAAGAACTCAAGGACAACCATCTACAAAAACAAAAATAAATAATTAATTTAAGCTGAAATAAATATGAATTGGCGTGCATGATAGAAATGATTCATGGAGCATACAATAAATATAGAATGCATGGACATGAAATAGGCATGAACTATCAAATTATTGGTGCATATTGATGTGCATTTGTGCATGTGGGAATGAATGAACATGCTGGTGGCATGCTTATACACTGAGAATAGGGGAGGAAGAAAACTAGACAAGCACAAGTTGTTCCAAAATCCAAGATTTGTTCCAAAACCAAATGACAAGAACCAATGCATACCCAGTGTAAATGGTGAGGTGTCGAAGAAGTTGAAAGGACCAGTCTCATGTTCCCCATACCCATCCCGACCTGACATCGATGTTGTTCGGAGGAAGCCATTAAACTAGATCCTGTTCTTCGTTGCACCAGCACATGTGAGGAATGAATGTTGTTCATCCTACAATGTATTGAGGAGAGAGTGGAGGCATGTTCATTTAACTCCTTAATATGCATGTTTTCCACTTGTCACCCCATCCGAGGAAGAATATTTTATAATGTTGAAATTCCAATCAATGATGGTTGTATTTCAATATCAGTTGAGTAAAGGATCGGAGTTGTATTTCAATATCGATTGAGTAAAGGATTGGAGAGTGTTAATACTCAATTGGATTAGTGCATGTTACAACACTATGAATATTGAGAATTGTATCCAAACGATCTTGGGACAAAATTCTCTAGATAAAGGAGGAAGTTGTGAGATGGTAACACTAGTGAATCTAGTGGCTGGAAATGCAAAACCAAGTGGGGCTTGGTTAGAAGGTTCAGAATAGGGTCCCATGGTGCACAGTTGACCATAATGGAAATGCATAGGGAAGTAAGGTTCTACAAGAACTCAAGGACAACCATCTACAACAACAAAAATAATTAATTAATTAAAGCTGAAATAAATAAGCATTGGAGTGCATGATAGCAATCATCCATGGAGCATACAATAAATATAGAATGCATGGCCATGAAACAGGCATGAAATATCAAATGATTGTTTCATATTGATGTGGATTTGTGCATGTGGGAATGCATGAACATGGTGGTGGCATGCTTGTACACTGAGAGTAGTATATATATATATATATATATATATATATATATATATATATATATATATATATATATATAAAGGATAATGATATTGTTGCTTATGATAGCCCTCCATATGAATACAAATGAGGATGGTGAGAATGTTGATCAAGAGTTTGGTGAATGGATCGTGTGAGCTTATACAAAGTACCATTTGATTAGGTAATATCAATTAATATAATAACATCCATGCATGTATGCATTTGAAGTTGCTTCTAATGCGTAAATGTGTAAGGGAATTGAGGTAAAAATTTCCTTAGTTAAGTTCTCAATATTTTAATAGGTGTAAAGGTGGGAAGCCTTAAGTATACAAATATTGTTTGTTGCTTGAGTGAATTTATGAGAAATTTAGTTGTATATTGTGTTATGTTGGTTATGATATCATAACCCGGTCAAGACATGAGACATAACCCTTCAACAATGATGAATTCCATTAGAGATGGCCATGTGTAAGGCCATGTTGAGGTTTGATATGGAAGGGTTATATCACCATACAATTTCATACTGGCCTTCCCCTGTATAAAAAATGTTTTGGATGAAACCACCTTTCCAACATGAGATAACACTAAGGGAATTATATTTCTAGTGTTGTGTATGGGATGAACACTAAGGTATCCAAATAATCAAGGAAGTAATTGGGGAATATTTTGGATGATGTGTTGAGGTGTGGGACATACCTACCAACTTGCATGGTGGAATACATGACATGAACATATGGTATTCTAGAGTCAAAGAAAGGATGCATTGTGTATATGTGGCCATGATTATTGACACATTAGTTTTATTTATTAGTAAAGTTTGATCACATTATGAAAATCTTGGTGTGTTGACAATGCATGTACAATGAATGACAATTTCTAGACAATATGATAAATGGTTGAATTCTATTTTTAATGTGAATAATGTCCATAAATTATTAAATTGTTGGTAAATTACAATTTTGAGATCATTTCATGAAATACTGAAAATGTGCATGAGTGCTAACAATATTGTTTGGTTGTATGAAAGTTGAGGAAATTGTAGGTAAAGTAGTATTGGATATGACAATGATGTAAGCCCATAAGGAAGGCTCATAGCTACATCTGCAAGAGTGAAACATAACAAGAAGAAATCACATGCCTGAGAAATTTTATTTTCCTATATAAAACAAACTTGAGAAATTAATAATTGAAAATTGCTATGATATGCTAACAATTTGTTTGGTTGCATGCAAATTAAGAAAATTGCAGGAAGAATGTTCTTGGATATGATAGGGATGTAAGCCCATAAGAAAGATTGATATGTATTGTTACAAGAGATAAACATAATGACCAAAAAACGCATCCTTGGAAAATTTTGTTTTTGAGTGTAAAACAGATTTGAAAGTTTGTAAATGAAAATTGTATGATGATGTCTTATGATGGTTGTATGTGTGTACAAATGATATAGTATCTATTGAATATGAGAAATTCTGGAATAAGGCTATTTTTAAGACAATTGAACCCTATGATTTCCATAGGTTACATATTTCTAGTAGGAGTTTGGTAGTAAGTTGGCACTCTCCTTGCATACGAAAGCATTAGCAAAATGGATCACTCAAAGGATTGTGCAATAGAGAAGGGGATGTATGAGCCTAGAGGGTGAGTATATCAAGGAAGAGGAAAATTAATAATACATATGATATGGTGGTTGGAATCATGTGGGCATATTAGAGAAGAACATACAATCTGACTAATGAAAGGCATATACTAGGCATATTTTGGGGACAACAGGAAAACCAGGTTGTCAGGCCTGAAGAGTGAACTCTTGTGTGAGTTTCACTACAACAACATGGTTGTTGCTAGTTATTCCTTGAATTTCTTCCTAGAAACAAGTTTCCCTTGAGATCTCAGTAGTGATATTCCCAATGACCTTTGCCACAGATACTTTGATAAACAAATGGTGTTGCCCAATGGACTAAGAATAGTGAAGGGGCCACATTCCTTGGGTTAACTGTGATAAAAAAATGCGACACTTGGTGGACTAAGAGTAGTGAAGGGGTATATTCCTTAGGTTGGGTAGGTCAAGAGAAACAGATCTAGTGCAATCATGATAGTTGTAGGAGAATGCCAGTGGTTTATATATATGTTTTGGGATAGGGTTCCTCTGTATCTATGTTTTGGGGTCAGAGCACCTATGTATTTATGATTTTTTGAGGCCAAAGAACCTATGTATTTATGGTTTTGGGGATAGAGTTCCTACATATTCACATTTAAGACAAAATGCTTGTGTAATTTTAGGTTGGAGATCCTATATGTTGATTAAAGGCCAAAGAGCCTAGCATTGTAATTGTATGTACACCTGGTGGTGTTGTGCACTGAGGATGGTGCAAAAATGAGGGGGAGGGGGATGTAAAATCTTGAGTTTTAATCAACGCAAATTATAATGTAATTGTATAAATGTGATTTAGGTTGGTGAGTCAATGTGTTGGGGTGAAGAGATCATATTGGATTAATGTGTCCAAAGGTCGAATGGTAGATTATTTGCATTGAAATAATTAATAAAAATAGTAATCATTGGTTGTGATATGAAAGGAATGAAGAACTATGGGGGTAGATGATTCCACAAGAGAGAGGGAGTCCAAGGGGAAATTATTCATGGGTATTAATCCAACCCACATTCTTGAAATTTTTCTCATTCTATATAACTATAACACACACAACTCCCTAAGTACCCTTTTAAGGGATGTAGTATTAAAAATTTTCTTTCTCTCAAACATCTTTAAACCACTTCTCGAGGGAACCATAGTATTTTTCTCGTCGGGATATTTCCAACCACTATCATCATGCTCAAAACCGAGCTCTAGATCAAAAGTTGTGGCCCCTTAAAGTTTGAGGGTCCTTACCATATCTATCTCAAGTCACTTCATTTCCATGTGGCTCCTTTCACTTGTCTTCCTACATGGCATAGACATGGAATCCACCAGTTTCTCCTTCGACTCTCATCGTATCGGACCCTCGAAACTACTCTAGATCGAGGGGGTCTGATTCATTTGGGCCTCTCTCATCAGAGATAATTCTCCACATATTTGTATCCCTCTCCAAACAACATGCTCCAACCATTCATATTCTGACAGTTCTAATGACTCTTGGGGTTAGTCAATCAACAACCTTGAATGTGTCAGAGTCTTTACACACATGATGATTAACGTCCATTCCTTTTTAACCTTTTATTCTTGATCATGTGGGTCCCAAAGGAATCAATGACTGAGATCACATCTCGCCTATTCTCCAATCTATGGTTGTGATCACCTCTTGGATTCCCTCCTATCAGAGTGCCTTGTAGATCCTATGAAACATCAACTGTTGTTATTTGTTGTAGTATTCTTCGATCAACGGTTCATATGTTCCCTCAGGTTTTCACCTACATGTGCCAAATCCTCTTGACACGTGATTCCATGTTTGCATGACACATGGCACCACCACCCCCTAACACATGGAACTTATTTTTATCATAGACATTTACCTACAGGTGCCAAATCACTATGTCACGTGGAACCTTCTATGATCGACACGTGGCACCATCCACGTCATCCTCTTGAGCCCTTAACTAAATTTCAAAAATCCAGATTGTATGTTGATTCCCTCTGAACTTGGAAGATCGATGATCTAGATTTCATCTCATAGATTCTTTGATCCTAATGGATCAGCCACTATGATTTCGTCTCATAGCTCCTTTGGTTTCAGAAGATCGTTGATCTAGGTCCCCCCCTGAAGCTCCTTCATCAAAGTATATCTATGTAACTCTCTCCAAATAGCACCCTACGATGAATGGTTGAGATATCTTCATTTGATATCTAATGGTAAGGGTTAAGACACCTTTCTCCAGGTATAAAACTAACATGGCTTGTATTAGGCCTATCCTATGAATTGTAAATTGACACATGTCCACCTATGTACACATTGATTGTCATCTGTCTCGACACATGGCCCTACAAATTGAGCATGACATGTGGTGCTCAAAATCCATTACAAGGTCCAGCCTAAGAGCTTGATTCTACTTGACACATGGACCAATATATGTATGGCACGTGGGATAATTGTGATTTGACATGTCATTGTCAGGCATACGACCCTCCTTCATTTGCAATCTTAAGGCTCAGAACCAACCGCTAGGATCAGATATTCCTTTCTCCGATCTATGGTCTTGGTCATCCCTCGTAGTACTCCCATCAGATTTCCTTCCCTACTGGGGCCACCACTCCTTCTGACCATCCCTATTTGATTAACAATTGATATTTTCTTTATGCTTAGATCTAACGACTAAAGTTCAATCATATTTTTTAGGGCCCTTCTCACCCAACCAGGCCACGCTCGACCCATCGACGAATTTGACTATTTCTAGGCATCACCCTAAGGGACACATCAACTACCACACTAGCAGGAAACGTGGAAATCATGTTGTGTCATGACCACTCTATCAATAAGACAAGGTACCATGACACATGTCATAACCATCGTTTGACATGTGGAACTCCATGTGGACTTGACGTGGTGTACATGTCACCACTGATGCAGTTGAATTGCCTAATCAGGTGCAAACACGTATCGTACCCATGGCATGCTAATCGCCAGGCTAGCACCTTCATCATCCTGATGTGACTCCCCTTTTTCAATATTTACTATGAGAAAAGGGTAGGGCCCATGATGAATTGATGGTTGGGATTGATTCTCGCATCCTCTTCAGTCAATGACCTAGGTCGCCTCTCAGGCTTCCTCCATCATAATGCATCCACTCTAGGTCTTCAGTAATTACTCTAATCACCTTTCCCCTATGAGATCTCCATAAAGGATCCAACAGTCCAGATTATCCCTCGAAATTGTCCTTGTCGTAGTACTTGACCTAAGGGTACTCCAACCATCTAACTATGATGATGATCATTGTAGGGGCTAGCAATGGTCTCAATTATCTCTCGGACTCACTCTCTGATAGATCAATGGTCCTTATTATCTCGAGATACCTCATCTCCTGGCACTGTAACCTACTCCGATGGAGGCCATGATCTATTCGCAATGTCGAATGAGCAACTGTGATTCATTTAAGCTTAAAACATTGAATTTATCCACGCTATGAGACAAAAATTAGTACTTGGTAAATTTTTAAGGGTTCTTCCTTCAATTAACAGTCTAATCTTGGACTTATCCTTTCCAAAAAATATTCCATGCCCCTTCTTCAGGTTTACTATACCTTTTGGAACACTCACCTTTCTCTGAAACCGTTAAGCCATTCTTTCTTCACCATTTAGGTGGGTTTAGAGTTTTTCTTTTGCACGATGTCCACATTGGGACAGAGGTTTTACTAGAGATTAAGTCTCCCCACATTATAAAGAGACATATCTTGAACCAGGACTATGGTTACAGTTTTGTCCCTTCTAGGAGGAATATCAAAGTATTTCTTCCTCTTGGACTTATCATGGGTCTCTTACCTAAAATGCATAGATATATTTTCCTAGACATCATACCGCAACAAATTTTATACTACATATGTAGGAGGCACAAATATATAATTTCATCCATAAGAGGGAACCGTTTTACAATTCCTTAATCATTCAAGGTAAAAGGAACGATTACTGTTCTTAGATATGCACTACACATACAATTCCATAGAGATACATTATCATACTAGTATAATAAATTTCCAAAATATGATACACAAGCCATAAAACATGTATGCACTTACCATACCATCACAAGCATGAGTCATTTTCTTTCAATTAAGTACACAAGTTGGAAGATACTTATCTGTTACAGATTATATCCAGCCAACTGACTGTGGGTGTATGACTTTCCACAATACCATAGGCTTTGCATGCTTGGTTTCTATGGAAATAGGCCATCCTTGTGCCAAGCCATGATACCACCAGGGAACCTCTCTTTGTTTCTCAACAATTTTTTTAGCGAAACTCTCCCTCAGACTACTCTTAGTAGAGATTCCCCACACCCTCCTAGCTCAGGCATCAAAGAGGTTTTTCAGATACTTTCTCATTATCAAGCTCACAACCTTCTCTGCTCATGTCAAGTTCTATACTTTCCCATGAGTCCTACTAATCCCTCTTATAATATCCTCTCTTCTCTTTGAAATCATGTGCCTCTCTTGCATGCATATCATGGTAATATTCTCAACCTATCAATCTATTTCCTGTGTCATAAGGAAACTCGTGGGTCAATCAAGGGAACCCGTGGTGATATTTATTGTTTTCCTCTAGCTGACAACTTCCTCTTCCTTATGGAAACCCTCCATAGTTCCATTCATTTGGTTGGTTGGTTGTTCAACTACTAATCCTTCCTCATTAAATGATTTTCGTTAAAATTGGGGCTAAGGGAAATAATCTGAATAGGGCTTGAGGTTATTTAGGTTAATGGGGACTCCTCTCATTCCTCTAGTGATATCGTGGCTAGTACTTTAAGGCTTCACCCCATAATAATTTTTTTGCATTTGCAATTAAACAATAATACATTTACAATATTTACATGCCATTGTATGGAAATCATCAATAATGATTAATTACATATACTCAAGATTTAGAGAGGAGGGTGTTATAATAACCTTCTAAATTGTTGTTGAGTGTTTCTAGAGCCAATCATTAAACTCATCTAAGAGGGTGGGTGTGAGAATTCATATCCCATAGTTATTGGGGAGCATGGGATGAAGTAAGACAATATTTGGGAAGAGTGAGAGTCAAGAAAGCTAGGGAGAAGAAGGAAAATTCGTATGAAAAATAAAGACAAGTTTTACATGTTGATTTTGGATATAGAAAGAGAGGACCTCAATGTTGGGAAGAGCACCAACTATGGTATACTTGAAGGAATCCATTGTTTGGATATGTTTTGTGTTGATAAATAGGCATGTACACATTTCAAATGAGTTGTAAGCCTATAATGCAATTTCCTGTAGAGGAAACGACTAAGAGTTGTTGGAA
This sequence comes from Picea mariana, assembly GCA_032191745.1. Taxonomy (NCBI): domain Eukaryota; kingdom Viridiplantae; phylum Streptophyta; class Pinopsida; order Pinales; family Pinaceae; genus Picea; species Picea mariana. The sequence continues at coordinate 776 of JASDQU010011636.1, read as the reverse complement.
GATTGGTTGTTGTCATTGCTGTCAACCCTAGTCATGGGTTTTGGATCGCAAGATTGATAAAGGTATTTGGACATGAAGGACAATTCAAATGCATATACAACACCCATGAATGGATATTATACATCATGTTTCTTCCGGTGGTATGTGGCACATCACGTGGATCCTCATGGTTGAGGAGAAATGAATTTTTGAAGATGACAAAATGAATTGAAGAAGGAAGTACATGTAGGCCCTGAAGATAATTAAAGAAAAGAATTAGAAAATAATAAAGTGTCATGTCAGCCCTAATGTTAAAAGGAAGTGACATAAATGGTATAAATAAACATCATTATACATTCATTTTATACAAGTCGAATTTCAGAGGAAATTAAAAGTAAAAGAAGGAAGGATTTCAAGGGAGGATGAAGTATTTTGGTGATGTATTATAAGGTATGTTATTTTCAGGTCATATTACCATTTTTTCTATAAATGTTTTTCTAAAACGATTCAGATGGTGAAATCACTATGTTATTGAGAAGACATATCAAGGTACCTTTGGTAAAATTTTCATCTCTTGATTATTATAATTATGGAGATACACTCAGTGCAAGATAGGGTTTGTGACCAATCTTGAAGCTAGTGAATAAACAAGTGTTCTGGGTAAAATAGTCATAAATTCTTCATACAACATCCAAATGAAGTGTGACCACTTCCATTGGAAAGAGTACGGATGTTATTTTCTTGTGTACAAGTTTCAGAATCAGATGTTAAATATTGAGCACGAAGCTTGCTATACA
>JASDQU010011635.1:98092-134625 GCA_032191745.1 Picea mariana | reverse complement strand
AGGCCTAAAAAACTACCCCTTCATGCATTTGAAGCTCCAAACAACTACAACACATTCCCACTATGGAAACCTTCAATATCCAATGCCTTGCTTTCCTTTGATATCCAAAAGATCCATGTAAAAAATCCCCTCTTAGTTTTCCATATGAATTTCATTTTACCCCAAGCCAGTTAGCTTTGAGTATCCCTAATGTTTATTTTACTTCATCCCCATGCTCCCAATAACTATGGGATGTGACTTCTCATACTCACCCTCTTACATGTATTAAATGATTGGGTTCTCATACACTCAAAGGAAAAAATAGAAGGGTCACTGAAAACACTAATGTTAGGAATGGATTGGGATTTAAGACACATAAATAAAACCCCCTTTTAGACTCGTCCTCTCTTGTATAAAATTATCCCCCATGACTATGTACATGTCCATCTATTAATGGCATAACATTTAATATTATGATCATGATATACAATGTTGGCATTACTACATATCTAGGGCAACGACCATACATCATATTTGCATTATACATCATTAAACAGGGGGAAAATAGGGATGTTACAACTCTTACCTATTTACACTACCTAATAAGAAAGGTGGCAGGTGTGCGTATGGGGTACTCTTACCTTCACCATAGTGTTTTCTCTACCTTCCACTTTTAGCACAAATTATTTAATAAAATCTTCAACCTTATCCACCTTCCCCTAACATAATAAATCTTCAATACAAGACATTATTAGAAGCTTTAACACTTTCTCTATCATCCTTTTCTTACCATGTCACCATCCTATGAGAATTTAATCCAATCTTCCTTGTTCTCCCCCTTCTAACTTATTAAATATTAAACATAAGACTTTATCAAAGGCTTTAACACTCACTCTTTCGAAATTTTCCTACCACATCAACCATCCATTCTCCATGTTCTCCACCTTCTAACTTATTAAATATTAGACATAAGACTTTATCAAAGTCTTTAACACCCACTCTATCAAAATTTTCCTACCACATCAACCATCCATTCTCCAGGTCATCCAAGAATCATCTATAACAAATCACTTCCACGCATACCCCATTATCCATGACACCATTATTTTACAAATCACCATATCATAGCTATAGGAACACCTCTCTTCTTTGCATGTGTCCATTTCATCATCTCTTCAACTCAACTTCCAAGAAATAACTCTACAACTTAGTAGCCCATCCTCTACTCCATTTTCTTTCCTAACCATGTTCAAAGAAATATTGTTTGTTTATTTGGGGTTTCTACTACATAAAAAGGATATTTCAGTTTCTTGGATCACATTATGATGTTTCATTACAGATGCATACATCATATGTTCACTTGGTCCTTGATGGCCAATCAACTCTCCATATGATGGGTCATTCTTTTTGTGGAAGGAACAAGGAATTTAGTGTGGAAATTATTGAAGGATTATCTTTTCATGGTTACCATGTGAGGATCTATATGTGTTAGTCGGGGCACATAATTGGGATCTTCATGGATGGAAAGGAAGGAGAGTGGATTACACGATGGAAGAAAGGTGTGGGTTGGGTGTTTTTAGGATTATATTTACCCTACAATAGCATTAACATTAAAAGAATGATAGAAAATAATAAAAACCCCATTTCCTAACTATATAATTTAAATTTCCATTCTTCCATAGATTAAAATTTAATGATTAAATGTTCTAAATTTAATGAAACCTATAATAAATAAACACCATTCCAATCTACAACACTAATGCAAAATGAAATGATCCCAACTAACCCTTCCTGTTATATTTCTAAATTATTATTGCTACAATACATGCTCAGATCTAATATGCATGCACATATCTAATGTACATGTTTATGGTCTTGAGGTACAATACATGCTCAGATATAATATGCATGCACATATCTAATGTACATGTTTATGGTCTTGAGGTTTAGAAGTATGATTTATTACCATTGCAAAATTATGATCAATTCATTTAAGTTTATGGAATATACAATAAGGCAAGGTACATCAATTTGTACATCTAAATATCATGCATTCCAAGTCTAGAATCAGGGAACTTTGCCCATATCTTTAATTAAAAAGCATGTGACATAATCATTAGATGACAAAGTACTATACTATGGAATGCCATGAAGAATGAGGCCTATTACATTACGCTGGTTGAAGGGATAGAAACATGTATAGAGTACGGTGTGGATGCGGTTTCTATTTTTATAAATTCACTACTTATTTTTTATCATACGATAGGGATTTTTAGATTTTTATCTATAAATCTAGTACCATTGTGTGATAGGTCTCAAGCCCCTACTACAAATTATCATTATTTATATAAATTCACTACTTATTTTTCATCATATGATAAGGTTTTTTATATTTTGATCTATAAATCTAGTACCATTGTGTGATAGGCTCAAGCCCTTACTACAAATTATTATTATTTATAATTCAACATAATTAGATCAATTGATCATTAGTACCATTGTGTGATAGGCTCAAGCCCTTACTACAAATTATTATTATTTATAATTCAACATAATTAGATCAATTGGGATCATTTGGATGATCAAAGGATGTGTCTAAATATTTTATCCAGTGAAGTGCCATCACATATGAGAATCGGTGAACACTAATTGCATAGATCTCATACAACAAGAAGTTCAACAAAATATGGTGATCAATAATTGTATAAGTTTTCTACATTTATATTCTTGTTTTTATCATGTTCATATTCTTTTTGTTAATGTGGTATTCGATATGACTACATGTGTAACCTCTCACTCATAATGGACATTGAGTTTTTTATAATTTATAATGAAGCACATATTATGTATTTTAATGTTTATATATATAATACCAAATTTCCTTTACACAATCTGTTTATGTCCTCTATTCACATGGATTATGCCACAATGTTCTCTTACAGTGCATTGGTCTCATCCCATTTATATTTTTTTAATGTTCGTTGACGGATATGTACTAGATTTTGAAAAATTAATTACATAATATATCATCTGTAAAAATTATGTATGTACCATGTTATCATAACTTTTTAGTACATTTATAGATATGAGCTTAGGCGTATCTAGATCTAGAGGTTGTGATGAAGATCGGGAAATAAATGAGAGAAAAAAGAAAAAGGGTACAATGTGGCGGACAATGAGGATAAAAAATAATAAGTGAAAAGCAACTACATATTTTATTATTATTTTTAAATATAGAAATAGTATATTATTTATATGATTAATTAAATTTGCATTTTTTTATTACAATTCACATGTGTAGTAATAATCTTCTTAAGACTTTAAAAGATATATTTTTTATTAATGAAGATCACATCATTAAGATCACATAATTGTGAATGGATATTTTTTGAATCTTGAATGAAGCTGTTTATCTTCCATAACTAGAGAAAATATTTATCTTATTAAATGGATTTTGTATGCCATTTTTTTGTTCAAGTATTTAATGATATATTATGGTACTTTGATATTAATGTATTATCACATGGAAAAAGATATATTTTTCAGTAATGAAGATCACATCATTAAGATCACATAATTGTGAATGGATATTTTTTGAATCTTGAATGAAGCTGTTTATCTTCCGTAACTAGAGAAAATATTTATCTTATTAAATGGATTTTGTATGCCATTTTTTTAAGTTCAAGTACTTAATGATATATTATGGTACTTATTCTTTATATGATATTAATGTATTACCACATGGAAAAAGATATTTTTTTCATTAATGAAGATTACATTATTAAGATCACATAATTGTGAATGGATATTTTTTGAATCTTTAATGAAGTAGTTTATCTTTCATAATTAGAAAAAATATTTATCTTATTAAATGGATTTTGTATATCATTTTTTAATTCAAGTATTTAATGATATATTTTAGTACTTATTCCTTATATAATTAGAGAAAATATTTATCTTATTAAATGGATTTTGTATGTCTTTTTTAATTCAAGTACTTAATGATATATTATGGTACTTATTCCTTATATAATATTAATGTATTACCACATGGAGTAAATTAAATCTTGATGAATCTCCTTGTGGAGTAAATTAAATCTTGATGAATCTCCTTGAAACATATTAAAAAAAAAAAAAGAATATGGTTTGCTTTTATATGGTAAGGGTCAAGTATTGGAATTCGTAAAATAGGGTTAAGAATTTTCCAAGGTTTATGAAATGGGTGTACTACAATAAACTTTAGAGAGACATACTAAATGCAAGAAATAATTATCAAGAGCGGGGATGATTTTAAGGATGGAAATTTATTTTAAAATGTAGAAACTTTGGCGAATCTTACTAATCCTTCATATGTCAACTATAAATGTTTAGCGATATTTTTGTAATAATATTTAAATTTCTAAGAATTTTATATAGTTTTTATAAAATTTTGGCGATTTTTAAGGTAAAATAATTTTATCTTATAGAATTTGGGCTAATCATTACCCACGAGCGAAATTTAACCCCTAAAATCATCCATAATCAAGAGGTATTATTATAACAAAAATGTTTCAAGTGCGAGATAGGTATAAGAGTCAAAAGAAGAGAAAACCTAGAAGTCAGAAGAAGAGAAACCCATATTACATAAAATTTGAATCCCATTTTAAATTTTAATTATTTATATAAGCTCATTACTTTTCAAAAGTAATCATGTCTCTTAGTTTAGTTTAATATATCTCTTAGTTTAGTTTAATATATGACTTTCTTTTCTTAGTTATTTTTCAAATTCATGACTAAACAACTGAAGTTGGAAACTAAGGAAACCGATAAAGAAAATAATTTACTACACATTGACAAAAACATTTGGAAACTTCAAGGAGATAAATTTGAATCCCATTTTGTATTTTAATTATTTATAAAGGCTCATTACTTTTGAAAATTAGTCATGTCTCTTAGTCTAGTTTAATATATGACTTCTTTTTTAAGTTATTTTTCAAATTCATGACTAAAGCACTCAAGCTGAAAACTAAGGAAACAGATAAAGAAAACAATTTACTACACATTGACAAAAACGTTTGAAAATTTTTAAGGAGATAAAATATGAAGTGAAAGTGGATGATCAAAAGCTTGCAACATGAAAAAATATTATAGAAAAACAATAAAATTCACCATGGTAAGAAACAATATAATAATTGAATTATCATTTTCAAAAAGCTTTATGATACATTTTACATTCATTATTGTATTGGTTGTAATATCATTGTATTTTTTCAGTACATGTCAGAATCAATGAAAATAAAGGGATCATTACATGTCTTTCCAACAAAAGAGGAAAAAACACATTAGAGGTGGATTTATAAATTATCATTTTATTTATTTTAAGTTATAAGTAGTTGTTAGGTGGTTATTGGTTTCCTCTTAAGAAAATATAATGGGAGGAATATGGCATGACCCATCTTTGGGAAAAAAGAAATATGTTTGAACTAATAGTTATGTGATTATGATGATGATGGCACGAAGCCTATAGCAACAAATGTAAATTATAACTAATTTGTGTATTAATGTGAGAATTCAATTCCTCTAATAAATGTTTTCTATTAGTTTATTTTTAATTGCAATCATGTTAATTGTTATTTTATTGTGTTTTTACAATGACCTCCTTAAGAAGAAGAACGTGATGTTGAAGTTTTGATGGAGGATGATGATTACAATGGATCAAAATTTTCACCCAGACATAAAGATTCATTTGATTTGACTCTTACAGATGATATTCACAAATTTTGTTAGGGTGGTAGTATCCCACTTGTTTACAAGGAGATCATATTTAATTGTGTATTTAAAATTCACATTTACCTAGACCAATTGTTACATGGAGAAAAAATACTATTGTATTTAAATTAATATTAATTTATATATGGATTTTCCTTTATCTCATGTATTATGCATTAGAATATCTTAATTTTCAAATAAAATAGGTTGATCCGCTCTTCTCCATTCACATATAAAATGAGTTGAGGAATTGTTTGTCAATCATTCTCCATATAAGGATCAATCGACTATTTTCAATTATTTACAAACATCCATAAAAGGGTAATTTGATTCTTCTCCTTCTACTAGTATCATGGATAAAGGGTTATTGACCCTCTTCCATCTAGAGTTTCCTTTAACGATGCTCAATTATCCCTAGATCGGTCCCCAATTATCTTCGAAATCATTTTCAATGCAGTATCCATTACAATGCTTACAACCATCCATAGAAGGTTCAGTTGATTTTTTTCCATTTACAATTAACATGGAAAATAGTTGGCTAACCCTTTTAAATATACAATTTCTTTATTTGACCTAGATGATCCTTAGGAAAAGAAATCCTAGGAGTTTAATGTAGAGGGGTTGACCCATTCTTCAAATGGATCCATATTCATTTCCTCCATGTTAATATGGGGAAGGGTCAGTCAAATCTATTCTATTATTGTATCCACTACAATACTTACAATCATCTATGTGYTACAAATCAAATTACTCACTTCAATGATGACCTATTGTCGTCATTACAAGTGTCGCAAGTGTCTCTTGTTATCCATAAGTGTCATAAGTGTTGCATACATCATATAGTCATCTTCCCCATGTCCTGTCTCGAACARCATCACAAGGACACTTCAAAGACACCCTCAAAGACTGGTTTAAGAAGGAGAAATCACATGACAAAGAGTACAAAGCTTTTACGATGGAAAAAAACACTCAAAATTCTTTTTTGAATGCCAGCACTCCCCTACCCACTGTCAAGGAGTGCCATCACTCCCTACCCTTCTTTGGGGGAGCGTTCCAGCACTCTGTGCACCCTTCTAGGGGTGAGCTGGGATTTTTTAAGGAAATTCTGGGCAACCCTCCCCTACCCACTATCAGGGAGTGTCAGCGCTCCTTGACCTCCTTTGGGGGAGCGTTGCAACACTCTTTTCCCCATTCTGGGGGAGCGTTGGTCAATTTGAGGAAATCTTGGGCTGTTGAGGAAAATCAAGGAAATATCCCCCTCATCTCTGGAATTGGTTGTATTCGAATCTGAGGTCAAGGATGGATCTTAGGGAGGATCCACAACTGATGGAGTAGGATCCTCACCCTATCCCAAGAATATCTAAGGTGGTTGGGTCTATCCAAGCTTATATAAGGAGGCCTTCTCATGGTGAAATGGATAGAAAAATGGAGAAACACCTAACTTATGATCTCATAAGGAAGGAGGAGACATTGAAGGCATAAAACTTATGATCTCATAAGAAACATAATCATTGTAGCATAGTCATTCTTCTTGTGGATCATTTGAGTAAAGGGTTTGGAAAAATAGACCTTGGTGAAGCTGATGTATCTACATCTATGGTTATAAGTACTTTGCTTTGTTTTCATTAATATATACGTGCTTGGCATGTTTCCTTCAAGATTATGTTTATTTACATGAACGTGTCTTTAATAGATACATATGGTTTGAAGCTAATCATAGTAGAATAGGAAGCATGTTTTGTCTTTGATTGGATTGCAGGACTTGTGAAGATCTTGGAGATCAGAGCTCAACTCGGACTTAGCAAGGACAAACATAAAAAAAGATACATCGTCTTCCTCTTCTCTATAGATTAGTTTATCTAGGTTTAAAGGGATGTCAGTGACCAAATTTAGCACCTTTCTATCTTGATATTAGATATTTAGGGTTCAAGAGGGAATCCACCTATCTGTAGGGGGATTTTCCTGTAACAAAAATTGGTGACTCCGCTGGGGATTTTCCTGTAATAGAAATTGGATTCCCTCTTGAACCGTAAATCTCTAAGATCAAGACAGAAAGGTGATAACTTTGGTCACTGACATCCCTTTAAACTTAGCTAAACTAATCTATAGAGAAGAGGAAGAAGATGTACCTTTTTCGATGTTTGTCCTCACTCAGTCTGAGTTGAGATCCAATCTCCAAGCTCTTCATAAGTCCTACAATCCAAATGAAGACAATTGAACCTCAAGAAGAACCAAATGAAGTCATTTGAACCTCAATAAGAACCCCCAATAAACGATCTAACTACTATGAATGGTTGAACCACGGAGGGATAATCTCTGTAACTCTCTCAAACGCAACCTCGTGCGTAATCCCTATGTGAAAGAGGGATCCCAGTAAGCTGATACAAAAATTGGATTGTCTCTCCCTATCGCAAGATGATAAGTTTGTTTGATAGCTTTGGAAAGTTATCCTTTCAACCTATTCCAAAGCCCTACACCTTAAGCTAATGTAGGTTTGCTAACAAAAAAAAATGTCTGATAAATTTTATTTTAGCACTTGATTTAAAGGCTTTGTTTACTCAAGAGGAACATGAAGTGGACTAAATGATGTTTTGACCGACTCTAAGTAATGCAAAGAAATGAGAATGCAAATACTTCACTTCGATGAAAGACATATTATGAGAAGGAGAAAACATTTATCATTCCAGAAGCACAATGTCCCAAAACGCCAAAAACCATAAAATTATGCTACTATTCATTGTACCAGGAGTGTTGATGAGGTCGACAAGAATCCAATGAAGAATCTGAAACCCAAATTCCCTTGCAGTCTTTGTAAGGGTGACCACTTTCTGATGGATTGCCCTGGTCTTCCCAAGGTCTTGGAAATGTGGTCCTCCATGTCATCGGCCTCTGCTAGACATGCTGGTGACACCCCATCAACTAGTGATGTTAAGGTTTGTAAGAAGAAGACAACTGTCAAGTTTTCTTGTATGTTATGTGAAGGTGATCATTACTCTCACCTTTTTCCTCTTATGGATGAGGCTTCTTCTCTTTTGGAAAATCTTCAACTTCCAACTGGTTATCGTAAGATTTCTTCCAACCCATCATTAGTTGATGGAATGGTCAATTATGGTTCCATCCCTGGTCAATCTAGTTGATTAGGTAGTCAATATAGCTTCATCCTCGGTTGAATCACTAATCAAATTAGTTGATCTAGTTCTATCATCAATTATCCCCACGTTTCATCTGAAAAGTGAAACCCAAGTGACTGATCTAGTCTCTTCATTGGTCAGTCCCACCCTTCATCTAAAGAGTGCTAACATGGTCAATACCACTCCTCCTCTGACGAGTGACAATGTGGTTGCTTTGGTCCCTTCATCGGTCAGTCTGGTTGATCATGTTGTCAATATGGTCACATCCTTAGTTGAACCAATTTCCAAAGTGGTTGATATGATCCCATCTTCGGTCGATCTCGCTCTCCCGTTAGAGAGTGCAACCCAAATGGTCGATCGGTTTCCACCTGTCGACCCCATTCTCCCCTTGGAGAATGAAACCAAAGTGGTCGATCTGATCTCATCATTGGTCAATCCTACTCTCCTGGTAGAGAGTAAACCCAATTATGCCACATTTTTCTGGTTGATACAGAATCTACCATGCTGGGGGGCATTCCTCCTTCTCCCACGAAACCCCCTCTAAGTAATGAGGCCATCCTTTTTGATTGAGGTGTGCTAAATGGACCTCATATTCCCTCTCATATTCCTTTCAAGATTACAGTACAGGTTTGTGGTCGGGACATTCCTCATGCGTTGATAGATGAAGGTTCATCCATTAGTATTTTGTTCTCTATTACTTGGCAAGCTTTGGGTTATCCTCAGCTTGTGCCGGTTACCCAGAATCTGTTTTCTTTTAAAAGAATAACCAGTCACCCATTAGGAAACCTTCCCTAGCTTCCCATAACTTTTGGAGGGAAAATGTCTTTATTGATGTTATGGTATTCCAGGACCCCTTGGATTTCAATTTACTCCTTGGGCGAGATTATGTCTATGCCATGAAAGCTATTGTGTCCACTCTTTTTCGTGTGATATATTTCCTGCACAATGGAAGAATGGTGACTATTGATCAACTTTCGTTTATTGGCCCTGACATGACCATCAACCCAATGACCTCCCTACACGGTTATTATATGCAGTCAGTATCACCCCTGCCACAGGTCAATTATGTGGCATTGTCTCCCATGACTTCAACTTTCGATTAATTAGATTCGATAGTTGACATGGTGATATCTTCTATAGGGATATTAGAGCATGATCTCCTTACCCCTGACAAGACCCTTGACAAGTGTTCCTTCCAAGGCATTCTTCTTCCATCCAGTGAATATCTCTTGGAATCCATGACCGAGTTTTGTCCCTTAACATGGTGCCCTTCCAGAGCGGTATCCTCCTAGAAGCCATGATCAAGAAGAGTCCACAAGCATAGTTTATCTTCTCTGTGGCAAGCTCGTTAAAAAATGAAATAGAAGTCACGAGAACAGTTTTCCTCTATGTGGAAAGATCGTTAAAAAATGAAACAAAGGCTACGAGCATAGTTTTCCTCTCTGTAACAAGCTCATTAAAAAATAAAACAAAAATTTGGGGATTGAACCCAGAGCCTTGAGCATAGTTCTTTTCCTGTGTCAAGCTTGTTAAAAAATGAAATAGTCAACTCTCATACCAGGTCGAGTCTTTCGTTAGGTCTCATTTTTGAACCTTCATTTCATCCACCTGTATCCTTTTTCTCCATCTAGTACAGAAATTGGTGACAACCTCAAAGTCGGTGAATGAATTGAAGCTTGGGGGGGCATGTCTCCAGCCTTTGATTATCATTCTGAAGTTATGCCACTATCTTTTCAAGCTGGGGGAAGAGTACCAACCATCCTTGGGTATCCAAACCTTTGTAAATTACGTTCGGAATTTACAAGCATACATTTAATTTTGTTTCAAGCTTGTGTAAAAATGAAACCAATACCGAGCTTAGTCTTAGTTACTTCTCACACTCGAAAAAAATTGAGAACGCAACCAAGTAAAATTTTATCTCTTTTTCAGACTCGCATGGATACACAAAAAAGGAACCCTCCAGAGTCATCTTTAAGCTCTTTTGAGACTCTCTAAATATGAAAATATTGATGAGTAATCTTGCTTCCTTTCACACTCATTAAAAGGTTTGAAAGGGCATCTTTTGAGTGGTATTTTATCTCTTTTTCGACCTCGTGAGACTAAAATTATGAAAAAGGAAAACCCTGGAGTCTCCTTTAATTTCTTTTCAGACTCTCTAAACATGAAAAATAACTGAGTTTTCCATCTCTTGACTCGTTAAAAAAATCATACATTGAAGGGCCCATACAGGACCGAACCCTTACTTCTTCCAGTTCATTAAACAAAGGAAGAGGGAATTACCAAAGGTAACTTATATCAAGCATGTCTTATCCTCCTCGAGCTCGTTAAATCAAAAAGAGGTACTCCTCTATCTAGATGGGGGGTAAATTTGAAGGAAACAATCCAAGAAGTTTTTGAAAACATCACCAGTCACTCTTACGATCGCCCTTGAAGACGACACTTTGTGTTTGCATACATTTTAATCCACTGAACCTCTACACTGAACCAATTCCTTGAGTTTATTTACTCATTTGGGTCACCCAACGAAACTCACAGTGTCCACTGCATCATCATGTTTTGGTCCATGTCATGTTTCTGTTGTTGTGCCTCAGTGTTTGAGGGAAGTATCTCCCTCGAGATTCAACCATAAAAAATATCCTGTTTCAATACCCATGTTAGTCCATGTTCATTTGATCTTTCAATTTACATCTTTGTGTCAGTTTCATGTCGTTGATGGGGGATACATCAAGGCCCTCTTGCAATGAGTCTATTCATGTCGACTTCAACACGTCATCCGAGAACTAGAATTAGAAACCAATTAGTACCTTGTTGAAATTACTAACACAACTGAGAGGGGGGGGTGAATCAGTTGTTATTGTGCTTAAACAATTTTAAGTCTATTTAAACATTCTTAATCTTTCTTCAAGTGATCATCACTATTGTACAACATATGGACAACATAAATAATGAGCACCAGTCACACATAAGATATACACAGAGACATATTTTCACGAGGAAACCCATAAAGGGAGAAAACCTCTTCTTCTTCGAAATGATAGGCAGTCTTTTAAGTTCTGTACATCATCTATAATTGAGCACCAACTCAATTTGAGGTTACTACCTCTGTTTTACAAGATCCAGCTTATTTGAGAGCACCAACTCTTCGGTTTCTCTAGCACCCACTAGAAGGAAGCACCAACTCCCTGAGTGTTCTAGCACCGACTTGATGGAAGCACCTACTTCCAGTTACATAGGCTCCAACCTGTATAACAGAGAACACTTGTTCTCCCTTTCACCACCCTGCCACCCTAGTTTTTCTGGCTGCAACCAAATGGAAGCTACAACAACCTGTGTTCAAGAACCCACTTGAACCTCTAAGGAAAATAGTCATTCCTAGCACCTCCCTACCACCCTTATTACAAATAAATGATTGAATAACCAACAACANGGAGAAAACCTCTTCTTCTTCGAAATGATAGGCAGTCTTTTAAGTTCTGTACATCATCTATAATTGAGCACCAACTCAATTTGAGGTTACTACCTCTGTTTTACAAGATCCAGCTTATTTGAGAGCACCAACTCTCCGGTTTCTCTAGCACCCACTAGAAGGAAGCACCAACTCCCTGAGTGTTCTAGCACCGACTTGATGGAAGCACCTACTTCCAGTTACATAGGCTCCAACCTGTATAACAGAGAACACTTGTTCTCCCTTTCACCACCCTGCCACCCTAGTTTTTCTGGCTGCAACCAGATGGAAGCTACAACAACCTGTGTTCAAGAACCCACTTGAACCTCTAAGGAAAATAGTCATTCCTAGCACCTCCCTACCACCCTTATTACAAATAAATGATTGAATAACCAACAACACAGATAAATCAATTCTTACCACTTCTTCATTGTTCTGCAATTCTTCTGTGCTACACTACTCTTCTGCTCTTTCCATAATTGGCTTGACTTGTTGTCTCTTTCTATCTATTCTTTCTCTATCCTTCTCATGCTCTTTGATATGTGCACATTCTTCTCTCTTCACCTCTTCTCCTCTGTTCATCTTATGTTCCTTATCTCCGAGCTTTCTTCACACTGTGCATACTATAGTTTTACCTTTTTACAATTCAACTCATTTTCAGTCAGAACAACCAACCACACAATCACACAGTGTTTCTTTTATCCACATCCCTCTTTAGTTACACCTCGAATCTCCTTGGGAAAAAATGCCTCAGCAACTGAATCGCCATACGTCCAAGAACTATGATTCCATTCTGCTGAATGAATCGTAACTGAACAGTTAATCATGATGAGAAACAATAACCCTTTGATCATATTCCTAATTAACCTGCACCGTTGGATTATAAATGATGGGTCTCACACTTACTTCATATGCCCACTGGCTATGACCACGGGCCTAAATAAAATTCCTTTCGCATTTTTCATTTCAGCATTTCGTGATTTTGTATGTCGCGAATTCTTGTTGCGAGGCATCTCGACTCTCCAAGTCGCGATCTCCAAAACTCCATGTCGCAATTTTGCATGTCACAAATTCCTATTGCGAGGCATCTTGACTCTCCAAGTCGCGATCTCCGAAACTCTATGTCACAATTTTGCATTTTGGCATTTCGTGATTTCGACAATTCTTGTGATGAGATATCTTGATTCTCCATCAGGCCTAAATAAAATTCCTTTCGCATTTCGCATTTTGTGATTTTTCATATCGTAAATTACTGTTGCGAAGCATCTCGACTCTCCAAGTCACGATCTCCAAAACTCCTTGTTGCAATTTCGCATTTTGGCATTTCGCAATTTCAGCAATTCTTGTGATGAGATATCTTAACGCTACATGTCGCAATCCCTGAAACTCTGAAACTCCATGTGACAATCCCCGAAACTCCATGTCGCAATTTCACATTTCGACATTTCACTATTTCGCATTTTGTGAGTTCTAGAGGTTAGGGAACCCCATTCCTTTGAATTTCGAGTCAGCAAAATGACGATCTTTCACCACGTGTCCTATGGACCCAATGGTCTAGATCTTATCATGATTTCAAAACTTCACAGACCTTCGTCGTGTCTGATCAACAGTCTAGATCAGTCCTCGATCCGACGGCTAAGATTATTTCATGATTTCACATATCACGAGTTAGAGAGGTTAGAGCACTGCTTCCTTTGACCTCTCATTCAGCAAAATGCTGATCTGTAACCACATGTCCTTCCCAAAGATGGACGGTCCTCCTCCTTTCAAAATTTTTTCTTCACTGTTGAACTTGCCATTTCCATACCATTATCATTGCGCTACTGATCGTGATATTTTCCATCAATGACAAACACGCATACTCTACCTCTGTCTAAAAACATGCCAACATACCTTGGGACCTGCATGCCTCAATGGTAGGCCTCCTCACTTTCGACAATGGTTTTACATCATTGAACCCTGATCGGATGATTCTATGAATGTTCGACTTCAACTCATCTATTCACATTCGCTAGAATGTATTAGGGTAACTTGGGAATCATTGACATCAATGGTGATTTCCCTTGCACTTGTTAACGGTTTACCTCATTTATTGGTAATCAAGTGGTTTCTTCCATGTTCGACATTAGGACATCTATTCACATGGTTAGACTCATACTGCATCGGGATCGGTAAGAAGACCTTGGGTTGAGTGATCACTTTGGTATGTACTTTACCCAGGTTGCGATGGCGTTTCTCTTGAACATTGACACATATACTGTCACATAGATCCACTTTGTATTGCTCTATGGCTATGTCTTGTCATCTTGTATATCCACTGTGTATTTTTCGTCGCTATGATCAGTTCATGTCATGAAAGTATAGATCCACATTGTATCTTGAGTGGCTATACCTTTTCGTTAATACAATTATGGATCTACAATGTACTTTATGGTGGCCATACCTTGCAAGTCTTTATCACCCAAGAATATGTATGCCTACCTTAGGTTTGAAACATATAATTTTATTTGTTTGATGGTTGTGTGCAGCTTTTACCAGGTTCTCTGAGTCCATACCCTTGCTCGAAAAAGTCTACAAAGTACTTTAGTCATCATGTCTTCTAACTTTGCACTTTGGGGGGCAATTTGTTACACATCAAGATTACTCACTTCAATTATGACCTATTGTCGTCATTACAAGTGTCACAAGTGTCTCTTTATAGCCACAAGTGTCACAACTGTCACAGAAATCATACAGTCATATTTCCCATGTCGTGTCTCGAATGAAATCACAAGGACACTTCAAAGACACCCTCAAAGACTGGTTTAAGAAGGAGAAATCACATAACAAAGAGTACAAAGATTTTACCATGGAAAAAACCACTCAAAAGTTATTTTTGAAGGCCAGTCCTCCCCTACACACTGTCAGGGAGTGCCAGTGCTCCCTACCCTTCTTTGGGGGAGCGTTCCAGCACTCTATGCACCCTTCTGGGGGAGTGCTGGGCATTTTCAAGAAAATTTTGGGCAGCACTCCCCTACCGACTGTCAGGGAGTGCCAACACTCCTTGACCTCCTTTGGGGGAGTGTTGCAACACTTTGTGCCCCATTCTAGGGGAGCATTGGGATGTTTGAGGAAATCTTGGGCTATTGAGGAAAATCAGGGAAAGATCCCCCTCATCTCTGGAGTTAGTTGGATTTGAACCTAAGGTCAAGGATGCATCTTTGGGAGGGTCCACAACTAATGGAGAAGGATCCTCAACCTATCCCAAGAATATCTAAGGTGGTTGGGTCTCTCCAAGCTTATATAAGGAGGCCTTCTCATGGTGAAATGGATGGAAAAATGGAGAAACACCTAACTTATGATCTCATAAATAAGGAGGAGACATTGAAGGCATCAAACTTATGATCGCATAAGGAATATAATCAGTGAAGCATAGTCATTCTGCTTGTAGATCATTTAAGAAAAGGGTTTGGACAAAGAGAGCTTGGTGAAGTTGTTGCATCTACATCTATGGTTGTAAGTACTTTTCTTTGTTTTCATTAATATATATGTGCTTGGCATGTTTCCTTCAATATTATGTTTATTTACATGAACATTTCTTTAATAGATAGATCTAGTTTGAAGCTAATCATAGTATAATAGGAAGCATGTTTTTTCTTTGATTGGATTGCAAGACTTGTGAAGAGCTTGGAGATCGGAGATCAAATCGGACTGAGCGAGGACAAACATCGAAAAAGGTACATCTTCTTCCTCTTCTCTATAGATTAGCTTAGCTAGGTTTAAAGGGATGTCAGCGACCAAAGTTATCACCTTTCTGTTTTGATCTTAGAGATTTAGGGTTCAAAAGGGAATCCACCTATCTGGAGGGGCATTTTCCTATAACACTATGGAAGGGTAAAATGACTCTTCTCCATCCACAAGTACCATGGAGAGGTCTAGATAATATTTATCAACTTATAGTTACATTTAATGGACCCCCATGATCCCTAGATATAACAGTTTTTAGGAATTGAGTGTAGAAGGGTCATTCATATCTTCCTCATTTACATTCTTATTTATATTTCAAATCAATAATATAGGGATGCAAGAATCATGAAAAGGCCCCATGAGACACCATAGATAGGATGATTTGGAGGTATAAATACCCTACCCCCCTCTGGATTTGAACTTGTGACCTCTTTGGAGGAAAGACATGTTCTTAACCACTAGGCTCACTCAAGTTGTATATTAGGATGAAAATTAGGATGAAAAATAAAGGGAAATTATGCAAAACAACCCAACTATAGTAGTCCAAAAAAATACTAGTAACGATCCTTCCCTATAACATCCCTCTGTTATAACAACCCAAGTGACGTACTCTTGGTAATTTTTTTTGTGTTTGCATTTGGAATATACATCACAATTAATCACGACATCATTCGCACATCATATGACATATTAATGGAAAAATATTAACACATTAACAACCTGCATGACATAATCTAGCACAACATTACAAGGAATAATGATACATGTGTCGATTCATTAACAAAATAAACAACAACCCATAACAAATGCATTATTTAATAATGATGCATCGCAACACGAATCATAAACCGCTCAATTTGTATCATAAGGAAAATCATTAGATACATCAAGATAATTCATCATAGTGCAGGGTCTAATATAATCTACTCAATGCATCCTTCATGTAACGATTAAGCGAAATTTGAATAAGGAAGTGCTTCATAAAAATTAAGAATCATAAGTGTAATTTCAATCAACGAGTCTAAGCTAAACTCATGTCTAAGGGATCCATACGAAGAAAAATCATCACTCGTCATGTAAGGGAATCATGTTACTTTACATATCCAACTAAGCATTAAAAGGAGATCAACCATGATTAACAATACAATAATTTAACATGCTAACCTTCATCATTTACCCATTTTATAAAACTAATAAAATCAACATAAGCAATAAATAAAAACTCGACATCTTACATATTCATTAAAGAAATTAAAGGAAGATCATAACTTATTCTTACATAAATAAGATTGCATTTACTTTTCTCAATTATTTAAAAGAGTTAAGAATGACCAATCTGATGTAACAATTAATAGAGAATTAGATATTAAGCTACATTCTGAGTTAAGAATTCCAAGGGAGAGTTCTCGAATTTATTCCAACCCTTGAACCTGTCCAAAAAAAAATTAGATTTCAATCTGAACCTTAATTTGGTCATCAATACGGACCTTAATCTGGTCCTCCATCCATACCTTCATCCATTCCTCCATCCTGACCTTCATCCGGTCCTCCATCCAGACCCTGTTACAGAGCAATTTATGATAATGAAAAATTTCAAAATAAAAAGAATACACGCAGCAAGAAATCAATATGGTTATGAGTTGCAGCCAAAGGGGAAGATGTTAAAGGTAATGGATCATCGATCCAGGTGTTCTAGGATAACAATAAGACCTCAAGGACTGAAAACAAAGTGACTTTGATGAACATACCACGAGATTCCTGTAGAAATTAAATGGTTTTAAAAGTTCCAGCAAGAAAAAAGGG
Organism: Picea mariana; assembly: GCA_032191745.1. Taxonomy (NCBI): domain Eukaryota; kingdom Viridiplantae; phylum Streptophyta; class Pinopsida; order Pinales; family Pinaceae; genus Picea; species Picea mariana. Next base: position 116,793 of record JASDQU010011635.1, on the reverse strand, counting down.
GATTTCTTGAGCTAACTACTTACATAAATTTTCCGGTAATTCCTTTGATTGAACTATACTCAACAACAAGGGAACGGAAATATACTTGACCAACATCGAAATACACAATGTTTAAGGGATTTCAGCACTGAAGTTTGACAATTAACACACAAGGATATAAGTTTCCAACGTGGAAGCTAAATGCTTGGTAAAACTACCAAACGAGAAAGGAAGGGTCAATGTCCAGTTTTCAAGGAAACATAGAGGTAAACCCTGGCATTTTACACCCAAACGAATATTTATTCATGAATCTCAGAAAAAAATCTAATGAGGAAAGCTAAGCAAATTTTAACTGTCAAACTGAGAGATAAATCAAGGGAAAAGAATCGCAAGGAAGGAAACAAAATCTGGGTGATTTTAAAACTTATATCAAGCTGCGAGTTCAAGCTTGCACCAAAACTTGATTCCATATTATAAAATACACACTAATCTCCCTACCAACATAAAAAAAATATAAAATCAAGTTTCTCAGCCAAAGAGAAACAAACTAGATTTCCTGTAAGTCAGAGTTTATCTTCAGAACTGTCCAGAGCATAGGAAACAAATGCATACATCAAATTTTAAAAAATCAAAAGAAAAAGGGCTTGCAAGGGTCAAAAGTTAACTATATTTTCCCAACCCAACTCTACACAAGGTTTTAAGGATAGAGGCATGAAACAAGAGTTTCACACCACAAACTAGTCATTAAAATGGTGCAGCTCCTAATACAACACTCCATATGGTCCTGGATCCAACACCTGATATGGCCCTCGATCCAGCCCTTGATTCGGACCTTCAAACAAAAAAATTATGAAAATTAAATGAAATTGCAATACAAACATCGATTAGCTCCAAGAATTGATAAGCCTAAAAGAAGGGATAGTAAATAAATGAAGAGGTGCTCAGGAAGGCGATATAATGTTGCAACCGCAAAGCATTCACAAAACTAAATACCACAAAAATCAAAGGAAATACACAGAATCTAACTACTCATTTTATGGAATTGTTTCTACAGGACATCAAGGACTCCACAATGACTAGATATGCAACTTGAGACAAAATTGAACATGTGGACCACATCAACAATATTTACAATATTAGATAGCGTAAGGCTCCCAAAGCTTCTGCGAAATGAGACCAAAACGTAGAGGTTTAAGGATGGAAAACACACAGACAGGAAGGGAAGGACTTTGTGCAGGGATGACCTGGGTTCCCCTCAACATCATAGAGGAGAAATGGATGAAAGGAAATCACCCAAAGGACATGCAGAGACATCAGTCGAATTTTGGGCTAAGAGGGAGCAAGAACACAAGAAATTTCAATGCAAACTCCTGGTTGAGGAGAGAAATCGCTGGGTGATTTGATCCATACAAATTTCTCCAAATGTTGAGGAGAAAGACACACAAATTGCTCAAAATAATGGGTGTTGGGGAGTGAAAAAAATGGGCAACTCCTTGGGTCTAGTCAACAATGTAGGGGTGGATAAACAACTGGAGAATATCAAGGAGGAAAACACCTAGATTACGCATGGAAAAAGAGATGGAAACAACAATCAAAGGAGAGGTTGAGGGAAATCACTTGGGAAGATAAAATAAAATAAAAATTGATCTGGGTGTGATGGCGCAAATCCATATATTTTCCTCAATGCAGAAGAATGGTATTACAACCATATATCCCAATATTTAAATTTAAAATAGGGGTAATGGGAAGGAGACAGTGGATGAAATTCAGTCGAGAGGGTCAATCCATTACATATTTTATCTAACCACATCAAGCAAGCTTTCCAAACTATACCAGAAACCATTACGATTCCATAAACATATAATTTATGCATATAAAAACATTTAACTAATTTACAATAGAAACTTTTATACATGTGTACCGTAACCAAATGGAAAAGAATCTAAAGTTGTTGTCCTACACTTGTGCTCTGTCCATCTCCTTTATTTCTAATCACTAAGACCTCACCAATACCTCCTAGCCAACGCTAGGCATACTCTTATTCCCCCTGAGGCCACCAAGATGCAAAGGGGCCAAGCACACAACCAGAGAATAAGCTAGTGCCCAGCTCACCTCTCAAGGTCGATCTACCACTCTCTATTCGAGTTGGGTATTCCAACTCCTACAAGAAAAAACAGTCAAGAAAAATCTCACAACATAACATTATGCTTGTCAATTGTGATCCATTCATCTTCTCTACCATTTCTTTTATAGATTTCTTCTTAGTGACCTTTCCATTTGCACATTAAATTAGTTTTATTAAAAATTAATTATGAAATATTCTCCCTTATACACTTATCACCCAATCCCTTAGTTTCACCAAAATTTCATTTAATTAATTAAATTAAATTGCCAATTTCCCCTCACCCATCGAAAGGCATTCCTAAAAACGCCCCTTGTTGTCCCTCTATTCCCTCATTTTCCTTCAATAATTGACACCCTTCTTAAAGCTTAGTTGAGTTCATTTTAGAAAAGTTTTCTAGACTAGATTCCTTTCTATGTTCCACTTTCCTTTTGCATTTAAATTCCCCTTTTGTCTAAGTTTGAATTTAGCAAGTTTTGCACATATACAACAATTAAATTTTCAAATAATTTAATCCTCCTTTAAATTCTAAATTTAATTTCCCCCCTTTTCTTTTCTTCATCCCCCCCTTTATTATTTGTTTAATTAATTTTTAGTCCTCATATCCTACTTAGACCTAGTATTTAAATTCAACTAGGCTTAACCATTTTTTTTAAGGGAGAAATTAAAATTAATAAACTTTACTCAAACATAATTAATTTAAGGTTGACCAAGTCAAGGTAAGATATTTTTTTCTAGGCACCTAGGTTCATTGACTCACTTGTGTTTAAACATCGCGATGTGCCCTTCAAGACGCACTACGTGCTCCAAGGATGACACTCACCTTTATTCATGTTTCATTTATGTGACGTGTCATTCAGGATGCACTACGTGCTCCAAGGGTGCCACTCACCTTTTGAATGATTTTGGTAGACGTCTAACCCTTGGAGTCAAAACTTCGTCAGGTGACCTTGTGGGAGAATAAGGGCCTCTAAGGAATAAGGACACTACCTTATTGCACACCCCTTATAATCCTCATGAGAGACTGTCTCAATATTCCCTCACGAAATTGTGGATATCTCGAACTATGTAATCGTTAACCTACCGTTCAAGCCACAACGAGAGTTCTAGTAGGATGTGGTAGGGCTGCTGCCACACCTCTCCCTCAATATCTTTGGTTGTCGTGCATGAACCCTTTACTCCAAATGTGAGTCTGATTATAAAGCTATCATCAGCCTGCATCCATCAACGAAACATGTCAGTGATCCATAAACAACATTATAATATACCAGCCATATGTCACATAAGCAATAACAAAAATACTTAAACCATAAACAATGCACTCCCTGACTCGATATGGAGTCCAAGGAGGTCCATCGCTGCCATCAACATCCTCAATCTATTAAGAGTCATGTAAACTCAGGAGAAACCAGTCAATAACACCTGTTGACACATATATAATCAAATAACATATCATCATATCCACAACATCATCATAATCCATAAGCGAACAGTAAATTATATAATGAACCAAATCACTTGTATGAAAGTGTCCTAAAAGAATAAGTCAAATCAGGTGTGCGCAAGAGAAAGATGTTACATACACCCCCACTTGTTTTAAACTTTATCCCAAAGTTTCACAATATATAAGTGCAGAAATAAAGTATCTGACAATATCTAAATGTCTAGCTATCAAACAAAAATGGAAACTACTGACACATATCATATGAATCCTCCAAGGTAGACAAGTGCAGACTATAATTGTTCCACTAGACCTTGACCTGATCGATTGTTCGACACTGTAGCTGTTGAATGTGATGGTCCAGAATGTGGATTGGCTCCATTGTGAGCGCACCCTCGTCCTATACCTGCAAGGAACTCATGTCAATCACATGTGTAGGACCAGTAACATAATGTCTCAAAACAAATACGTGAAAAACATAACTGCGGTCGACACGATGCACATCGACATAACTCTTATGTCGATCATGTGCTTCCTTGATACTTTGTCTTATTGTTTGAATTTTCTCTTCCATTTCTTGGATCGCTTCAGGTCCCACTAGGACCCTATCCTCAACCTAATCCCAACTCAAAGGCATCTGACACAGTCCCCCGTAAAGAAACTCAAATGGCGCCATCTTAATGGTGCTCTTATAATTGTTGTCGTATGAAAATTATACCAGTGGTAAGAACTCTTCCCAACTCTTATGTTGTTCCATCACGTACATATGCAACATTTCCTCCAATATTTGGTTCGTTCTTTCTTTCTGCCTGTATGTCTCTAGGTGATATGCAGTACTAAAGTTAAGTTGGGTTCCCAAGGCCTCTTGGAAACTAGTCCAAAATTGTTCTATAAACACTGATCCTCGATCGGATATGATCCTCTTAGGAAAGCCATGCAACCATACAATCACGCTGATGAAAACTATATGTATGTCTAGTTCCCAATACGTCATATGCACAGGTATAAAATGTGCACTCTTCATCAGAGTGTCAACTACCATGAAAATTGATTTGTGCCTCCTTGCTGTCAGCGACAATCCAACGATGAATTCCATCGAAATGAAGTCCCGTTTTTATTTCAGAATAGTGTGCAGCTGTAGTAATCCTATCGAATGTCTATGTTCAACCTTCACATGATGACATTCTAGATATCTCACCACATAGTTGACTATGTCTACTTTCATTCCTTTCTAGAAGAATAAGGGTTTAAGGTTTGCCCTCATCTTCTCGACTCTTGGATTAGCCATGTACACTTCTATATGAGATTCGTTCAAGATCAAAATTCTCAGCTTGTCATTGGGAGGTATGTAAATATGGTTATCATATATCATTAATCCGTTGTTTTCCGTAGTAAATCCCTCAAATTTTGGTATCAACATGGTGTTTTGTCCAATAAATTCCTTAACCTTTTGATACTAGTCATCGTCACATTGTATAGTTAGAATATTTTCACGTAGATTCGTCTGAAGAGGTATCACTGAAAATATTCGTGGTCTCTGATTCAACATATCAGCCACTCTGTTCATTGTTCCTTTTATGTAGGTAATCTCGAAATTGTACTCGTTGAGCAGTTCCGATCAACGCCTCTATCGCATGTTCAAGTTGCTTTGCGTAAAAATGTGTTGTATACCATATTGGTCCATTTTTAGTTCAAATTTCCATCCAATCAAGTAATTCCTCCACACTCTCAAGGAATATACAAGGTCTATCAACTCCAAATAATGTGTCACGTAGTTATCCTCATGCTTTCTTAACTTCCTCGATATGTAAGTGATCACTCAACTGTCTTGCATCAAGACTCTGCCTAAGCCTTCCTTGGATGTGTCAGTGCATACCAAGAATTCCTCGTCCATGTTAGGGACTTTTAGTATCGATGTTGTCTCCAATATCTCGTTGAKCCATCGAAATGGTTTCGTGCATTTCTCGGTCCACACAAATTTCTTGTTCTTCTTCCGCAATTCCGTAATCGGATTTTCTATCTTCGAAAAACCCTCGATGAACCATCTATAATATCCCTCTAAACCCATGAAGCTACACAATTCTGGGACATTATTCGGTACATGCTACTCCATAATAGACTCTACCTTCGTTGTATCTACATCGGTACCTTTGTCGGAGATAACATGCTATAAATAATGAATCTTCGATTGATAAAAAGATAATTTCGACAATTTCCCAAACATTTTTTTCTCTCGTAGACATTGTATTACCAAGCGCAAATGGTTTTTATGTTCTTCCATCGTCCRAATACTTGAAAAAAATTGTCCATGTATTCACGAAAAACCCCATTCATCAAGCTCATGAATACCCCTAGCGTGTTTTTCAATCCAAACGGTAAAATAGTAAACTTGTAATGTCCAAACCTCGTCTTAAATGCAGTCTTAGGAATTTCTTCCTCCTTAATCCATAACTGGTGATACCCTGGTCTCAAGTTGATCCTCAAAAACACCATCACGCCCTTCATCTAATCAAACAGATCATCTATTCTTGTCAACAAATACTGGTTCTTGATCATTGCCTTGTTCAATTGACAATATTCAATGCAGAGTCTCCACGACCCATCCTTCTTTTGTATGAAAATAATAGGTGCACCTAAAGGTGACACACTTGGACGTATAATTCATAGGTCCAGTAACTCCTTCAATTGCATTTTCAACTCCTGTAACTTAGGGGTCGACATCTGATATGAATTTCTTTCTATCGATTCAGTCCCTAGTTTTACATCCATGGTAAATTCCAATTTCCTCTCAGGTGGAAACCCTGGTAACTCTTCTGGGAATACGCCTGCAAATTCCCGTACTTCCAAAAAATTTTACAGTCCTTCCTCCACACCCTTTTCGTTCAACACAAGGATCGCATATAGCTTGCACCCCTTGCACATGCTCTTTTGTAGTTGTAGGGAAGAGATGAACCTTAGGGAAACTCCCTGGTTCCTTCCTACAATCACACGACTCTGTCCATCATTGTCGACCAAACTCAACTATTTCATCTTACAGTTGAGTATTGCCTCGTGCGATTCCAACCAATCCATATTGATCATGATGTCATAAGATCCTAATATCGTGACATACAGTTTGGCCTTTGTAAAAAATCTCCAAGGTTAAGGTTACATCCTGTAACCTTTCCTCCAACCTTTTGTTTGGATCCAGAAGTCATTTATACATAGCTAAACTCCTCCTGTTCGACTGCCTTTACCTTAATTATTTTTATCACTACACTAGAAATAAAGATCTCTATAGCTCCTGGATCTATCAAAATACTAAAGGTCTAGTCATCCATGGTACCTGACCKTATGATCACAGTAGACTGGTTCTAGGCCTGGCGGTTTTTCATCGCTACATGAATCCAATGGGCCTTGCCCAAATATCCTACTGTGGTATGTCGAGCTGACTCGAATAATCTATCCTTCTCAGCCATACARTCACATTGGTAATGTGGATCTCCACATGTCTAGTATCCGGTCTTCATCCTACTACTCCTGGTCCCCAAAGTGGAAATCAGCCTGAAACCCTGGTATGTTCTGTTGAACATGCTTGTATTATTGCTACTATGGAAAAAGTTGTTGCTGGTGTTGTGGTCCTTTGTAGGGATTCTGTTGCTGAGGTGTCAATCTTCATGGTGTCGTTAATGTGGATCCTCTCTGAGTGCCTCAAAACCCTGGTGGATGTTTGGCTGGTGTCTGATGTTGTAGCGCACTAGATGTCGCATGTCCCATCGGTATTTCCAAAGTCTTGCTATGAACCCCAATGATGAGATCCTCCTCAGTTATAAAGGCCTTCTGGATATCTTCGTGCAACGTATGAGGAATTAAAATCCTGACTTTCGCACGAATTATGACATTAAGGCCAAAAACGAACTTGTTGACCTTAAGCTTCATATTGCTTAGATGAAAAGCATACCAAAGAAGCTCCATGAAATGGTCCTCATACTCAGTAATCATACAATTTCCCTGTCACAAGGTGTTGAACTCATTGAAATGACACTCAATCAATTCCTCCGACAGATACCTCTCCTGGAAATTCTCCTCGAACAATTCCCATGACACATCTTCGACAACCATGTTCATTTGTGGCAGGAGCGTCTTCCACCATAGTAGAGTGCTACCTTTCAACTTAAATACCACCATGTGGACCTTCATGTTGGAGGTATACTCGCGAAGTGAAAAGAACATTGCCATATTCTCCAACTATGCCTCGACGGTTATGTCATCCGTGGCACCAAAGAAATATGGAAACTTAACCTTCTCGAGTTCTCGGTGAATGCTACTAGTACCGGTTGGGGTGCACGGTGGACCCTAAGAGGGTGTCGACACCCTGGCCTCATCTCTATACAAATGGCTAATAAGGGCCTCTAACATCCTCTAAAAGGACCTCATCAACCCAACCATGTCCCCCAAAACTACCTGTTTCAGTCCGACGAATTGTTCTTCTCCTTTTGGGTTAGACCCCTCTGGCATCGGTGCTACTAGAGGCGTGACGCCTCCTCCCCTAGCACCACCTCGTATGCCTCCTCGACGTCCTCTAACCATGATTAACTACAAGAATAAAATTCAAATTAGTTAGCAACCAACTATAACCAAGTGTTGATACAAAGGAAGGCATAATGATCCCAAGTTGTGGGGTCGAACCTGCTCTGATACCACATGTAGCATCCTTCTGTCAAAACATCCCAAGCGACCTACAACTGATAATTTTTTTTTTTGTTTGCATTTGGAATATACATCACAATTAATCACGACATCATTGGCACATCATACGACATATTAATGGAACAATATTAACACATTAACAACCTGCATGACAAAAGATGGCACAACATTGCAAGGAATAAGGATACATGTGTTGATGCATTAATACAATAAACAACAAACCATAACAAATGCATTCTTTAATAATGACAAATTGCAACATGAATCATAAGCTGCTCAATTTGTCTCATAAGGAAAATCATTAGCTACATCAAGATAATTCATCGTAGTGCAGGGTCTAATATAATCTACTCAATCCATCCTTTAGGTAATGATTAAGTGAAATTCGAATAAGGAAGTGCTACATAAAAATTAAGAGTCATATGTATAATTTCAATCAACAAGTCGAAGCTAAACTCATGTCTAAGGGATCCATAAGAAGAAAAACCATCACTCATCACGTAAGGAAATCATGTTACTTTACATATCCAACTAAGCATTAAAAGGAGATCAACCATGATTAACAATAGAATAATTTAGCATGCTACCCTTCATCATGTACCCATTTTATAAAACTAATAAAATCATCATAAGCAATAAATAAAAAATCGACAGCTTACATATTCATTAAATAAATTCGAGGAAGACCATAACTTATTCTTACATAAATAATAGTGAATTTACTTTTCTCAATTTTTTAAAAGAGTTAAGAATGACCAATATGATGTAACAATTAATAGATAATTATATGTTAAGCTACATTCCAAGTTAAGAATTCCAAGGGAGAGTTCTGGAATTTATTCCAACTCCTGAATCTGTGAAAAAATGATTTAGTTTTCAATTCAAACTTTAATTTGGTCCTCAATCTGGACCTTCATCCGATCCTCCATCCGTACCTTGATCTAGTCCTCCATTCAAACCCTGTTACAGAGCAATTTCTGATAACGAAATTTTTTGAAATAAAAAGATTACAGGAAGAAAGAAATAGGTGTGATTATGAGTTGTAGCCAAAGGGGCAGAGGTTAAAGGAAATGGATCATCGATCCAGGTGTTCTAGGCTAACAATAAGACCTCAAGGAGTGCCAACTAAGTGACTCTGATGAACGTACCATGATATTCCTATAGAAATTAAACTGTTTAAAAAGTTCCAGCAAGGAAAAAGGGGATTTCCTTAGGTGAAGTACTTACATAGATTTTCTAGTAATTCCTCTGATTGAACTGTATTGAGAAACAAGGAAATGGAAAGATACTTGACTGACATCGAAATACTCAACATTTAAGGGCTTCCAACACAGATTTTTGAGAGTCAACACACACGGATATAATTTTCCAACACGGAAGGTAAATGCTTGGTAAAACTACCAAACGAGGAAGGAAGGGTCATTGTCCATCTTTCAAGGAAACACTGAGGTAAACCCTGGTGGTTTACACCCAAACGTAGAGTTATTCATGAATATCAGAAAAAATTATAATGAGGAAATCTAGGCAAATTTTAAATTCCAAACTCATAGATAAATCAAGGGAAAAGAATCGCGAGGAAGGAAACAAAATATGGGCGACTTAAATATTTATATTAAGTTGTGAGTTCAAGATTGCACCATGAATTGATTCTAGATTATAATCTAAACACTGAATATCCCTTCCAGTAGAACGAAATATAAAATCAAGGTTCTCAACTAAAGAGAAACACACTAGATTTATTGTAAGTTAAAGTTTATCTTCAGAACTGTCTAGAGCATAGGAAACATATGCATACATCAAATTTTAAAAACTCAAAATAAAAAGGGATCGCAAGGATCAAAAGTTCACTAGATTTTCCCAACCAATCTCTACACAAGGTGCTAAGGACAAAGACACAAAACAAGAGCTGCACACCACAAATTATTCATTAAAATGGTGCACCTCCTAATCTGCCACTCCATCTGGTCTTGGATCCGACACCTGATACAAACCTCGATCATGCCCTTGGTCTGTCCCTTTATATGAACCTTGAAACAAAAAAATTCTGAAAAGAAAACAAAATTTCAATACATATAGCGAATAGCTCCAGGAATGGATAAGCCTGAAAGATGGGATAGTAAACGAACACAAAGGTGCTCATGAAGGCAAGATAATGTTGCATCCCCAAATTGTTCACAAAATTAAATACCATAAAAATCAAAGGAAATACACAGAATATAACCGCTCAATTTATGGGATTTTTTCTACAGGTCATCAAGGAATCCACAATGAACAGAGGTGCAACTTGAGACAACATTGAACCTGTGGACCACATTAGAAATATTTACAAGCTTGGTCAGTGTAATGCCCCCAAATATTCTATGAAACGAGACCAAAACGCAGAGGTTTAATGATGGAAAAAATGTTGAGAGGAAGGGAAGGATTTCATGTGGGTATGGACTGGGCACCCCTCAACATCGCAGAGGAGAAATTGATGAAAGGAAATCACCCAAAGGAAACACAGATAAATTAGTCAAAAGTTGGGGAAAGAGGGAGCAAGAACATGGGAAATTTCAATGCAAACTCCTGGGTGAAGAGAGAAATCACTACGCGATTTGCTCCATATGAATTGCTCCAAATGCTGAGGAGAGAGACACAAAAATTTCTCAGAAGAATGGGCATTGGGGAGTAAACAAAATGCGAAACTCCATGGGTGTATTCAACAAAGTAGGGGTGGATAAACAACTTGAGAATTTCAAGGGGGGAAACGCCCAAATTACATAGGGAAAAAGATATGTACACAACAATGAAGGGAGAGGTTGGGTGAAATCACTTGGGAAGATAAGCTAAAATGAAAACTGATATGGCTGTGAGAATGTAGAACCATAACTTTTCCTCAACTTAGAAGAATGGTATTACAGTCATAGATCCCAACATTTAAATTTAAACAAGGGTAATGGGAAGGAGACATCGGATGGAATTAAGTCGAGAGGTCAAATCCATTACATCTTTTATCTAACCACATCAAGAAAGATTTCCAAACTATACCAGAAACCATTACAATTCCATAAACATATAATTTCCACATATAAAAACATTTAACTAATTTACAACATAAACTTTTAGACATGTGTACCGTAACCAAAGGGAGAAGAATCCAAATTTTTTGTCCCGCGCTTGCACTCTGTCCATCTCCTTGCCTTCTAATCGCTGAGACCTCACCAGTACCTCCCATCCACTGCTAGGGGTACTCTTCTTCCCCCTAAGCCCCCTGATCCGCAAAGGGGTTAAGCACACAACCATAGATTAAGTCAGTGCCCAGCTGGCCTCTCAAGTTCAAGCTACCACTCTCTAATCAAGCTAGGTATCCCAACTCCCACAAGAAAAATTAGTCAATAAAAATCCGACAACATAACCTTACGCTTGCCAATTGTGATCCATTCCTCTTCTCTTCCATTTATTTTATAGATTTATTCTTAGTGATATTTCCATTTTCACGTTAAATTAGTTTTATTAAAAATCAATTAGGAAATATTCTCCCTCGTACACTTGTCACCCAATCCCTTAGTTGCACCGAAATTTCATTTAATTAATTAAATTAAATTGTCAATTTCCCCTCACCCACCTAAAATCATTACTAAAAATGCTCTTTGTTTTCCCTGTATTCCCTCAATTTCCTTTAATGAATGAAACCCTTCTTAAATATTAGTTGAGTTCATTTTAGGAAAGTTCTCTAGACTAGATTCACTTCTATGTTCCACATTCCATTTGCATTTAAATTCCCCTTTTGTCTAAGTTCGAATTTAGCAAGTTTTGAACATAGACAACAATTAAATTTTCAGATAATTTAATCCTCCTTTAAATTCTAAATTTAATTTCCCCCCTTTTCGTTTCTTCATCCCCCCCTTTATTATTTATTTAATTAATTTTTAGTCCTCATATCCTACTTAGACCTAGGCTTTAAATTCAACTAGGCTTAGCCATTTTTTTTTAAGGGAGAAATTAAAATTAATAAACTTTATTCATACATAATTAATTTAAGGCTGACCAAGTCAAGGTAAGATATTGTTTTCTAGGGACCTAGGTTCATTAACTCACCTATGTTTAAACATTGTAATGTTCCCTTCAAGATGCATTATGTGCTCCAAGGGAGCCACTCGCCTTTATTCATGTTTCATTTATGTGATGTTCCCTTCAAGATGCACTACATGCTCCAAGGGTGCCACTTGCCTTTTGACTAATTTTGGTCGATATCTAACCCTTGGAGTCAAAACTCTATCAGGTGACCTTGTGGGAGACTAAGGGCCTCTAAGGAATAAGGAACTTGCCTTATTGTGCGTCCCTTAGAATCTCTGTGAGCGACTATCTCAGTATGCCCTCACGACATCATGGATGTCTCGAACTAGGTAATCATTAACCTACATCTCGAGCCATGGCGAGAGTGCTAGTAGGATGTGGCAGGGATGTTTCCACACCTCTCCCTCAATGTATCTCATTGTCGTGGATGACACCTTTACTCCAAATGTGAGTCTGATTAAAAAGTTATTGTCAGCCTGCATCCGTTAACGAAACATGTCAGTGATCCATAAACAACATCATAATATACCAGCCATATGTCACATATCAAATAACAGAAATACTCAGACCATAAATAGTCCACTCTCTGACTCGATCCAGAGCCCAAGGAGGTCCATCGATGTCATTAACATCCTCAATCTGTCAAGAGTCTTGCACACTCGGGAGAAACCAGTCAATAGCACCTGTCAACACATATATAATCAAATATCATATCATCATATCCACAACATCATCATAATCCATAAGTGAAATAGTCAATCATATAATGAACCAGATCACTTGCACGCAAGTGTCCTCAAAGAATAAGTCAAATCATGTGTGCGCAAGAGCAGGATGTTACATTCGCATACCATATGTGATGAATTATTAACATAACAACTTGACATATTTCATTAGTTAATTGATTTTAAGGAGATAAAATGATTTCATGTTATCTGTCAATAATGACCTTATCTTCTTTAGCTAACAAAGCGATAAATATTTTTAGAATAATATTTCATTATAATAAAAAATTCAAATGTTTGTCTCGGGTTGACTTAAAAATACTTTCTCATTAGCTAAGGGTTAATAAGGATAAATTCAGAAAGTGCTGATGAGTTCTCTACTTATATCTCCTTATATAACAAAATATAATTGACCATTAAGGTGTGAGAATTAATAAACTACTTAAAAATATTTCTAAACAATTTTCCAATTCTATAACACCAACAATTTCAACCAATTATAATATAAATACATGGACTAATACTAATTCATTAAACTAAAATAAACATAAAACCATTGTTATTAACCTTCACTTCCTATTAAAATTCACTTACCATGAGAAATAACTAAATACATAAAACCAACCAATTGTAATAATGTTCACATCCCAAAGTCATATGCAAGTGCCTCAATGAAAAGAATAACAAAATATGAATTTTCCATGTTGTATTTAAGTATCCCCAAACATATTGACTCAATATGTAAACGTGAACATTTCCAACTAAATTATGAAATGAGTCACGAGATAAAATCTTGTTAATGATTTAAACTATATATTAAAACTAGAGAGCCCTCGAAGCTAGGAAATGTGCATAAGTTTTAAACATGCATGAATGATAATACTTGTACAAAGGTTAACTAATTGAAGCTATATCATTATTTTTGTTTTTTATGATTAAAATATTTTTATTATTGTGTAACATTACATTGATGTGTAACTTGGCTTCACAAACTTTTATTTTTTACAATGATAAGAGTGGATCCTTGTAGCATCCCACCCTTGTGAGCACATGTTATCTACTTATTCTTTGAGGACACTTGTGTGAAAGTGATCCGGTTATAGTACATGGTTATATATTTCTCTCATGTATTTTATGATGATGTTGATGGTTATGATTTAATGTTAATTGATATATATGTATTGGCAGATGCTATTGACGAGTTTCCCCTAAGTGTGCAGGACACTTGCTAGATTGTGGATGTGGGTGGCATCAATAGACCTCTTGGGACTCTGGATTGAGTCAGGGAGTGGATTGTATTGGTTTGAGTATTTCATTTATGCATATGTGACATATGATTGATTATAGTATGATTTTGTATATGGATCATTCACATTGTTTTGTTGATGGATGAAGGATGATGAATGCTTGCTAATATGAATCAAATAACGAATAAAGGGACCATGCACATAGACCAGATATTGAGGGAGAGGTGTCGCAACATCATTGTCACAACCTACTAGCACTCTCGACATGGCTCAAATTGTAGGTTAATGATTACCTAGTTCAAGAATCCCACGATGTCGTGAGGGAAGACTGAGACATGTTGGATTACTGACAGGGGGGTTGAATTAGTAATAGAGAAATTATAATCCTTTTTAAACCAAATAAACCAAGTGTTATATCAATATTAAATTATCATCCAATAATGATAAATAAACAAATAAACAATCATAAGCATACACAGTACACTAGTGTTTTACGTGGAAACCCAAAGCGGGAGAAAACCACAGAATGCTTTTTCTTATATGTCTTGAAGAATTACATTCATTGGAAGAACCAACTTCCTTTGTTTTCCAGCTGCAACTGGAAGAAGGCTCCAACCCCCTAGTTTCTCAAGCTACAACCTAAGGGAAGCTCCAACTCCCCAATTCTCTGGCTACAACTAGAAGGAGGCTACAATCCCTTATGTTCTTCAGCTACAACTGGAAGGTGGCTACAACCACCTGTCCTTACCCCGTCCAACCGCTCTGAAGTAGAAGTAGAATGATGGAACCACTGTCACACTATAACTGTGAGATATACCACTGTAAACATGTACCAATAAACCTGAACCATGCATCAACTTGTACCTCAACCTGTAATTAACCTGTACTATAAACAAGTGCAAAAACCATGCACCAACCTGTACCAAACAACCTGTAATCAACTTGTACCATAAACAAGTGAAACCAACCATGTACCAAGTATGTACCAATCATTTGTCAACTACTCATCAACTATTTCTCATCAATATGTACCAACATCATCAACTATACACCTCATGTATGTGCCAACTCGTCAACTACTTGTCTCAACCATGTACACAACATGTACCTTAACCAAAAGTCCTCATCAATTTCATCATCCAAATATGATTTGTAACTCTGTAATATACCTGGTGTATATGATCACATACCTACAAACCTTCCTTAACTTTAATAACAAGAGACTATCATTTTCATCAAATGTTTCTTTAGTCTTACATGACTAGTTTTGGATTAGTCAACAACCCTAACTTGAAATAATAATAAGTTTGTACCTATAATGAATAAATATATGAAACTTATACAAAACATTATTCAGTGTGTTTTATGAAATTCCTCCAAGTGTCACTACTTGGAACCTCTCAAAAAAGGAGTTATAGCAAAAATTCCATACCTTGCTGAATTTTGTCTTATTCTAGAGAGCGACCTTATAGAGCGTGCCCCACGCGGAATATTTGTTGAATCAATATGAAACTATTACAAAACATAATAAATAATTTATTCTAACCAACACATTTGGTCTTACTGAATTGGGATCCGTTATGAAGAAGCTATGACGTTTTTACCTGAAACACCTGTTTTAGAGTAGTTTCGGGACTAGCCACAAACCCTATTTTCCATGGAGTGTAACTCCAAAAATACAACGACCCACAAGATGAATTTTTTACCACAGATACTTGGATATGTTTCCTCAATGGAATAGAAATTTAACGGTCTGAACCATTCTAGAAAAAAAATTATTGCGAAAATGGTGAGATGACCTGTAAATAACATACCATAGAAAGCATCATCAAAAGAATTTATCCTTCCTTGAATTCTGGCCTTCTTTTCTTCACCTTCCATTAGAAATTCGGCTTAGATATCCCTTGGTTATCTCATACACCTACAGATATTCAATATTCTCAAGTGTGATCTTAAATGAGAGAGCCTTGCCTCTTATTTATACTCTCCAAGTAGCTTCCTTAAAAACATCTTCTAGGTCACTTTGCCCACTTTCCTTATTTTAGGGTTAACCCATTTATAATTTCTCCATTAAAATTATTATTTAAATAATTCATTTGTATTAACTTTGAATTATAGTACACTCATAGATTCACTTTATTATTTACCTTCTAAAATCTTTTAAACCACTTTGACTACTTTGACCTTTTGGGGCTTCGAGATGACATATGAGAGTCCTCCAATTTCGTAAGGCCATAACTCTCAAATCATGAGGATATATGTGACATTCCACATACCACTAGAAATGGAATGACATGTATTATCCATATAGAATAGTATTACCTGCAACTAGATCAAAACTCATACCACTATCCATCAAACAAACTTGGGTCCATTACCCAAACCTAGGTTCTCCAACTTCTCATGGCCATAACTCTCTAACCGTGAGGAGTTATGTGACATTCCACATACCACCAAAAATTAAATGACAATCACTATCCATATAGGATAGTTTCACTGACAAATTCACTGACCTTCATCTCATTATTCCACAAATAATCATGGGTTCTCTAACCATACTTCTAGGATAACTCAATCTGCAAAGCGTCTTCCCGTGAGGGCTTTCACCATAAGGGGACCAATTTGGAGTTCATCCATTTATACTTATGATCAAGCAATACAATACAATGATGATTCATATTTACATAAAACAAACTTGGGTCCATTACCCAAACCTTTGTGTTATCAAGCTTTCTTCAAGGGTTGACATCAATGAAAACCAACCTTAATCAACAATATCCCCCTTTGGAATTGATGGAAACACTCTGATGCAAAACTGAAATTATGTCATGCAATATTGAAGTCATATCACTCATGCTCCCCCTGGAAACATGCCTCTGTCCTCTGCATCTCTGTGACCATTGCTCCCCCTGGAACCATGCCTCTATCCTCCACATCTGATGAATATCTCCCCCTTTGTCATCAATGACAAAGGTATCTTTCCATCCGAAGCTGCTCCCCCTTAATGAATTGTCCTATTTATGGTGTTTCCTTGTGTACATATAAGACATATAAGATAAGAATTCAAAATCATTCATTTTGGAGTAGAAATAACTCTGAGTCTCTAGTGAATATACTCAAAGGCTTCCCATGGAAGTGGTTTTATAAAAATGTTTTCCACTTATTCTTTTTTGCCCACATACTCAACTCTAATATTATTTTCTGCAACTTGTTCCTGTAGAAAGTGATACTTGATTGGAATGTGCTTTGTCTTGGAGTGCATCAAGGGGTTCTTTGAGATACTGAAGGTGCTTGTATTATCACAATAGATTAGAATGGGTTCATCATACTCAACCTATATATCTGTCAAAGTTTGTTTCATCCAAAGAACCTATGTACAACATGTTGACGCAACCCGCCCTTCACCGAGCAAGATGCTCCCACCAGGACCTCCTTCAATCACAGGCCCTAAGAGTCTAAGCTCTTCCAACTCCCCTTGGGAGTCACGAGTCACCCACATAACTCCTTCGGCGATTTTCCCCTCCTTCGGAAATCGGGAATTCGGAACTCGGGAGTTCGCGTTTCACACGAACACAATTTACATGCACCTCCAAACCCCGAACCCCGAAACTCTGGCTGCACGCCACCTGTCCTCCCGTGAGTCTCGTGGTCCCAGACTACAACGTCAACTTCGGGATTTCGCGGATCGCGAACACCCAGTACAAAGCTCCTTTGGTGTCGAAAACCCCGAAACGCCGAACTCTGATATGTCGATGCTCTGGATTCGTGCCASCTGTCCCTGCTCAAATCAATGGCTCCCGTTAACTCGGGACATCGCTACTCGCGATTTCGATGTGCATGCAACTCTTGCATCGCCAAACGCCGAACACCGAAATCCCGATATGATGGGATCTTGAGCCAACTGTCCCCCTAACGATTGACGGTCCTTAACAATTCGGGGGATCACACTTCGCGATTTCAACGTGCATAGGAACCTTGTATCACCAACCCCCGAACCCCGATTTCCCGATGCCACTTGTCAGCTTCCTGTGGTGGGGCCTCACACCTTGACACCTGTCTCCTTCTCGTTCTATCGGAATATCGCTTCTCTTGGTGCACAAGGTCACAGACCTCGCAAAACTCTGAATCCCGACTCCTCAGGATCCTTTGACACGTGTCACCTCCTTGATCGACGGTTCAGATCAATTCGGGGAATCGCATCTCGCGATTCCTCGAGGCGTAGAAATTTCACCCCGTCAAATCCCGAATGCCGAAACCCCGAAACTCTGGATTCGTGCCACCTGTCCAGCTATGATCGACGGCTCTGGTCGATTCGGAAAATTGCCGGTCACAATTCCAAAGAGCTTGAGCTCTTGTCTCCAGGAACGCCGAACGCCGAACCCCAAACCCCAGGGATCCTGCGCCACGTGTCCTCTCTCTGATCTATGGCTCGTATTGATTCG
>JASDQU010011635.1:80163-97992 GCA_032191745.1 Picea mariana | reverse complement strand
TGCCTTCCTATCTATAATATGATACAAGTGCGCTCGGCTTTGAATGCCCTTGATTAAACGGCGGCGCAACAATACCAAGGTAAATTCAAAATATGAGGTTCGCTGGCTTGTCCAGCTGTCTCTCTTTCTCCATGCGCTGGCTCGCTTGGTAGTTGAGCGATGCTCCTGCATCACATGTTTTTGTTGCAATATACTCTGCCTCGGTTGTAGATAGAGATACTGATGATTGTTTCTTTCTTAGAAATGATACTGAACACTCACCCAAGTAAAATGTTGCTCCATTACTTCTTCGTCGGTCATCAATACAACCTACGCAATATCCATCTGTGTAGGAAATAAGAGATAGATCATTTCCTTTTGGATACCACAATCCAAAATCTTATGTTCCTTTGAGATATCTCAAAATTCTCTTCACTGCTAATACATGTGATTCCTTTGGTGCTTCTTGAAATCGTTCCACCTGTTCAACTGCCTACATTGCGTATGGTATGGATGTTGTCACATATAGTAGGTTTCCAATCATTGACCTATATTTGCTCTTATCTGTAGACTTTGAATCATCATCTTTTCTTAACTTGCAATTGGTTTTCATGGGAGTGATAATTGGCTCGCAATATTCCATTATGAACCTCTTTAACATTTCTTTGATATATTTGGTTTGAGAAATAAAAATTTCTTGGTTTCTTTGACGTATCTAAAGTCCCAGAAAGAAGGATAGTTCTCCAAGTAATGACATTTCAAATTCACTATGCATATCCTTTGCAAATTTTTGTCTTAACCTGTCATCATCACTACCAAAAATAATATCATCAACATAAAATTCAATTAATAAAATATTACATTGATTTACCTTGATGTAGAGGTTGTTGTCTGGAGTTCCTTTTCTGAATCCTGCTTGTTGTAGATATTTATCCAGTCTAGAGTACCATTCTCTAGGAGCCTGTTTTAGACCATACAAGCCCTTCTTTAATTTGCACACAATCTGCATTCTTTGACAACTAAAATCCTTCTAGTTGTTCAATGAAGACTTCTTCTTCAAGTTCCCCATTCAGAAAAGATGATTTTCCGTCCATCTGATACACTTTAATATTTTTGGAGCATGCATAAGCTAAAACAAAATGGATTGCTTCCATTCTAGAAACTGGGGAAAATGTCTCTTCAAAGTCAATTCCTTCAATATGTGCATATCATTTACATACAAATATAGCTTTGTTCCTTGTAATCTGTCCATCTTCATTCAATTTATTCCTGAAAACCCATTTAGTGCCGATTGCATTCTTATTCTTTGGTCTTGGAACCAATTCCCAAGTGTCATTTTTCTTTATTTGATCCAATTCTTCACCCATGGCCCTATTCCAAAATTCATCCTTGTTGGCTTCTTCAAAACAATTTGGTTCAATTGTAGATAAGAGTGTTAGGTGTGGTTGTTCTAGTGAATGGATTCTTCTTCTAGTCTCAACTCCTGCATGTTTGTTTTCGATAATCTAATATGAAGGATGATTCTTCTATACTCGTCTGTTAGGTGTCTTTGGAGACACTTATTGAACTTTCTCTTCTTCTTCTATCAGATTCTCTTCATCTTCCTCTTCTACTTCTTTTTCATCTTCTGCTTCCTTTTTGAAAGGTTGTTCCATTGATTCATTTTCTTCTTCCTTTGATTCTGGTCTACCTGTTTCATTAATTGTTACGTTGATGCTTTCCCCAACTTTGTTCAATCTCAAATTGTAACACTTGTATTCTTTCCTTGTACTTGAGTAACCAACAAGTACTCATTTTTCCACACAAGAGTCAAACTTTCTCATTTTACCATCTTCTCTTTTGATGTGGCATTTTCTTCCAAAAACTCTGAAGTGCTTCACATTTGTTGGTCTTCCTTTCCATAGCTCGTAGGGAGTTTTTTCATTGTTGTATCTGAGAATTACTTTGTTTTGAATGTGAACTGTTGTATGCACTTCATGTGTCCAAAATATATTTGTCAATTTGGAATCCATTAGCATTGTTCGAGCCATTTCCTATACTGTCATGTTCCTTCTTTCAACAACTCCATTATGTTGAGGTGTCCTAGCAATGGAGAATTGCCTTTTTATTCCATGACCGATGCAGTAGTCCATGTATTCCTTTGAATTGAACTCTCCTCCATTATCATATCTCAATCATTTGATTTTTGAATCCATTTCATTTTCAACAATTTCCTTGTAGATCTTAAAGTTTTCAAAATATTTTGACTTATTCTTGAGAAAGAAAACTACAAACATTCTTGTATAATCATCAATGAATAACATAAAGTATTTCTCACCTTATAAACCCTTTGTTGTAGTTGGTCCAACTAGATCATTGTGCAAAATTTCTAGTGGTCTTGTCATTGAATATTCCTTTGATTTGAACATGGTATTTGTTTTCTTTCCTTGTTGACAATGCTTGCATAAAGTGTTGGTTGGTTTCGTTATCTGGGGCATTTCTATGACTGCTTCTCTTTTGTTGACTTTGACAAGGTTATCAAAATGTATGTGACCCATTCTTCTATGCCATAGCCAAATTTCATCTTCCTTTCCTAGAAAACACTTTTCATTTCCAATTTCACTTAACACATATATGTTTCTTGAAGTTCTTGCAGTTGTAGCAATCAATTTTCCTAAACCTTCTTTTCTTATCTCGCACTTTTGTGAATCGAAATTAACTTTATAACCTTGGTCACACATTTGAATCACACTTAAAAGATTATGTTTCATATCTTCTACTAGTAGAACATTTTCTTCTTTTGTATTCTTGTTCCCAATTCTGACTGTGCCTTTTCCAATGATTTTAGCTGAATCATCATTTTCGAAGGAGACTGATCCATCTATTTCCTTTCTTAATGTAAGAAACTTGTCTCTATTTCCTTCATGTGTTTTGAATAGCCACTATCAACATACCAACCACGTTTCTTCTTCTTAGCTTGTGGAGTGAGTGTGCATTCTTCATTGCTATATTGATTATGCTTTCTTATCCATGTCTTTTTCTGAGGTTCCTGTCTGTGACTGTTGTTATTCTGCAGTTTGTAACATTCCACTTCAGTTCTCAAATATTCAAACATGCTGTAACTTATTCTCTATGTTTCACTAGGCCTTCTAGGATAACCCTTTCGTGTATGAATTTCAAAGTTGTTTATGTTCCTATAGTTATCTCTGCAATTCACAACTTTATGTCCAAAAATATTACCTGCATAACATAAGCCAAAAAATATAGTTTGATACCTGGGAGTTGAATATCTTTTGAAAGGAGATACTCTTATGAATCATTGTTCTTCTTGAGGCCTATCTGTCTGTTCTTGATTCTGAAATCTGAATCTTCTCGGTAGAGGAGTGCCCCTGTAATCTTCCTTGTATATATTCCTATTCCATTTGATTGTTTCTGCATATCTTTTTGGATATGTTTATTTCCCTGTTGTTTTGGAGCTTGATCCATTTTCTATCTGATTTTATCCAAGTCCAGACTTCTCACGATGAGATTTTTGAGTGATGATAATGTCATCCAAAACTTTTGAGCTATTCTGCATATTTTTCTTTTGAATATCCTTTCTTACTATGAGAATCTCTGCTTCCAAATTTCCAATGATCTTGTCATTTTCTTCTATTTGTTCTTTGAGTGCTTCTTCAATTAATTTATCTTCCTCTATTTGAACCTTCAAATTTGTGATCATTTGTTCTAGTTCTTGAGTGTCTTCTTTCTTGTCTAGTTCTTCTTGTAGTTTCGTGTTTTTCTTATTTTCTCTTCTGATAAATTCTATGCCACACATCAATTCTTCTCGGTAGTCAACTTCAGCCTCTTCAATTTCTTCTTCGACTTCTTCATATTATTCTTCGGCTTATTTATATTCTTCTTCAGAGTGTTCTTTATCAGAGTCTCCTACTGCCATGAATAGAACTCTTCTTGTCTCACTGTCACTGACTTCATCTTCATATGATGATGAGATGTCTTCTTTGGTGCATAATCTTTTCTTGAAAACTTTATTTGTAGTTCTTTTACCTTTATATGTTTGTTTTCCTTTTGAGTAACCTTCATCATTTCTTTTTTTCTTATGAGGACATTTGTTAGCAAAATGACCAATACCATCACAATTAAAAAAAATTAAAGAAAGCTTACCTCTATACCTATCATCGGCTCCCTTGTTCAGTCTTTTGACAAAGTTAGCCACTTCTTCATCATCTTCCGAGACGTCACTGTTGCTGCTATGTTCTTCTTGTTGCTTTTCATTTTTCTTTGATCTTTTGGATGCTTCTTTTACATCTATATTTTCGTGTTTAGTTCTCATTGCATATGCTATGAAGATTCTATACAGTTTGTCCATGCTTATTGAGTTTAGATCTGATCTTTCTTCTAGTGTTGATATCTTAGGGTCAAATCTCATAAGAAGAGATCTTAGTACCTTTTGAAAAATTACAAATTCTTCAATTTCTTTTCCCAATACTATGATTGCATTCACTGTTTCATTGACTTGTAAGAAGTAGGCTGCAATATTCTCATATTCCTTCATCTTTAGTTGTTCGAACTGACCTCTGTAAGTTTGAAGGCTCATTGCTTTGAATTTTGAATCTCCTTCATAAATATTTCAAAACTTGTCCCAGATATATTTAGTGGATTTACAAGGTGCAACTTCAGTGAATATCATTTCAATGAGACCATTCAGAAGTGCATTTGTGGCTTTAGAATTACTCTGACCGAGTTTCACTTCTTTGTCATTTGTTTTTGGAACTGTTGGTACTATGTATCCATCTACAATTGATTGCCAAATTTCAAATCCCTGTGGATGTATATATGTCTTCATTATTATGCTACAAAAAGCATACTTTTGTCCATCAAACTATGGTATTCCATTTTTATACAAGTTGTTTCTTTCCATGATCTACCCGCTAGTTGTTAAATTGATTTCTGAAGGAACCTTCTCTGATACCAATTATTGGATTACTGAGAGGGGGGTGAATCAGTAATAGAGCAATTATAATCCTTTTTAAACCAAATAATCCAAGTGCTATATYAATGTAGAATTATCATCCAACAATGAGCAATGAACAAATAAACAATCATACACATAAACAGTACACYAGTGTTTTACTTGGAAACCCTAAGCGGGAGAAAACCACAAAATGCTTTTTATTATATGTCTTGAAGAATTACATTCATTGGAAGCACCAACTTCCGTTGCTTTCTAGCTACAACTGGAAGGAGGCTCCAACCCCCTAGTTTCTTAGGCTACAACCCGAGGAAAGMTTCAACTCTCCAATTCTCTAGCTACAACTAGAAGGAGGCTACAACCCCCTATGTTCTCTAGCTACAACTAGAAGGTGGCTACAACCACCTGTCCTTGCCCCGTCCSATCGCCCTGAAGTAGAAGTAGAATGATGGAACAGATGTCACACTATCACTATGAGATATGCCTCTATAAACCTATACCAATAAATATGAACCATGCATCAACCTGTACCTCAACCTATAATTAACYTGTACCATAAACAAGTACATCAACCATGCACCAACCTATACCAAACAACCTATAATCAACCTGTACCATAAACAAGTGCAACCAAACATGTAACAAGTATGTACCAATCATGTGTCAACTACTCATCAACTATGGCTCATCAATATGTACCAACATCATCAACTATACACCTCATGTATGTGCCAACTCATCAACTACTTGTCTGAACCATGTACACAACATGTGCCTTAACCAAAAGCCCTCATCAATTTCATCATCCAAATATGATTTGTAACTCTATAATAGACCTGGTGTATATGATCACATACATGCAAACCTTCCTTAACTTTAAGAACAAGAGAACAACATTTTCATCAAACATTTCTTTAGTCTCACATGACTAGTTTTGGATTAGTCAACAACCCTAACTTGAAATAATCATAACTTTGTACTTGTAATGAATAAATATCTGAAACTGATACATAATTTTCTTTAGTGTGTTTTGTGCAATTCCTCCAAGATTTGCTACTTGGAACCTCTCAGAAAAGGAGTTATAGTAAAAATGGCATACCTTGTTGAATTATGGCTTATTTTAGAGAGAAACCTTGTAGAGCGTTGCTCACACAAAATATTTGTTGAATAAATATGAAACTATTACATGCATACTACATACTTTACTATAACCAACACATTTGGTTTTACTGAATTTGGATCTGTTATTAAGAAGTTATGACGCTTTTACCTGAAACACATGTTTTAGACTAGTTTCAAGACTAGCCAAAAACCCTATTTTACACAGACTGCAACTCCAAAAATACAATGACCCACAAGATAAATTTTGTACCACATATACTTGGATATGTTTCCTCAATTCAATACAAATTTCATGGTCTTAATTATTCAATAAAAAAATTTATTGTGAAAATGGTGAGATGACCTGTAAATAACATACCTTAGAAAGCATCATCAAAAGAATTTATCCTTCCTTGAATTCCGGCCTTATTTTCTTCACCTTCCCTCAGAAATTTGGCTTAGATATATTTTGGTTACCTCAAACACTTATAGATATTAAATATTCTCCAATTTGATATGAAATGAGAGAGTCTTTCCTCTTATTTATACTCTCCAAGTAGCTTCTTTAAAAACATCTTCTAGGTCACTTTGCCCACTTTTCCTATTTTAGGGTTAACCCACTCTAATTTATCCATTAAATTTATTATTTAAATAATTCATTTGTATTAACTTTTAATTATAGTACACTCATCACTTCACTTTATTATTTACCTTCTAAAATCTCTTAAACCACTTTGACTACTTTGACCCTTTGGGGCTTCTAGATGACATATGAGGGTCCTCCAACTTCGTAAGGCCATAACTCTCAAACCATGAGAAGCTATGTGACGTTTTACATACCACCAGAAATGGAATGACAAGTAATATCCATATATAATAGTATTACCTTAAAATATATCAAAACTTGTACCATTATCCATCAAACAAACTTGGGTCCATTACCCAAACCTGTGTTCCGTGATGATTTATGTGACGTTCCACATGCCATAGGAAATGGCATGACAAGAACTATCCATATAGGATAGTTTCACTAAAAAATTCACTGACCTTCATCTAATTATTCCACAAATAATCACGGGTTCTCTAACCATACTTCTAGGATAACTCAATCTGCAAAGCGTCTTCCAGTGAGGGATTTCACCATAAGGGGACCACTTTGGAGTTCATCCATTTCTAATTATTATCAACCATGACAAGACAATAATGAGTCATCTTTACATCAAACAAACTTGGGTCCATTACCCAAACCTTTGTGCTACTGAACTTTCTCCAAGGGTTGACATCAATGACAACCAACCTTAATCAACAAGACAGTTGCTCATGAATATTTCTAAGGGGCACGCAATAAGGAAGGGTCCTTATTCCTTAGAATCCCTTAGTCTCTCACAAGGTCGCCAGAATAGAGTGTTGACTACAGGGGTTAGACAACTACCAAAACCAGTCAAAGGTGAGTGGCACCCTTGGAGAACAGAGTGCGTCTTGAAAGGCACATCACGAAAGTAACACTTGAGTCAATGAATCTAGGTGGCATAGAAAACCTTGGGAGAATAATTAAACCTTGTAAAATATTTAAGCATTGTCGGATTTAATTAATTAATTAAGGATCGAAATGATTACTTGTGAATCCCCAAATGAAAGTCTAAGCCTATTCAAAAAAATTAAGCCTAAGTCCAAGTTAGTAAGAAGACTAAAACTAAATTATAAATTAAATAATGAGGGAATGGAGTAAATCAATTTAAGAAATTAAGAAAAATAAAATAACCCTAAAGATTGATTTAATACACATATGTGCAAGAAATTACCAAACTGGAATTTAAGGAAGGAATAGAATAAAGTTGAAGGGATGTGTACGCATAAAAAGGTATATAGAGTCTAGTTAACACTAGTCTAGCTAGGAGAAGAATCTTATTTTAACTCAACTCATATTTAGTAAGTTGTCAGTCATTAATTATAAATAAGGGGAATAAAGAGATAACTAGGAGTGATTTAAGGAGCACTTTTAGGAAGGGTGAGGGAAATTGACTTTTATTAAAATAAATTATGGATTTACTGATGCAACTTGGAGGAGAGGATGACAAGTGTAAGGGGGAAATAATTCTAAATTATTTAATTAAAAAGAGAATAAATTGTGCAAGTGGGGATGTGCCATGGAGAAATTCTATAAAACAAATGGCCTAGATGAGAAATGGATCACACTGGTTATGGGTAAAGTTATGTTGCAAAATTTTTTACTGGTTTTAATTGTGAGAGTTGGGATACCCAACTTGAGAGAGAGAGAGTGGTGGCTCTACCTTGCGAGGCAAGCTCAGAGCTAAAGGATTTTTGGTTGTGTGTGCGCATGGCCCCTTTGTGGATTGGGGGCCTAAGGGGGAAGAAGAGTACGCCTAGTGTTGAATGGGAGGTACCTGTGAAGTCTCAATGATTAGCAAGCGAGAAGTTGGAAGGAATGTCAGTTATCGAGGATCATCTCCAGGCTCATCTTCATCGCCGGTTACGGTATTCTCGTTAGAATTGTATTTGAAATTAAGTTAAAATTTTGTATATGGTTTTAAATACTGTATTAATTTGTAATGGACTTCGAAATTTGAGTTGGGCGAGTTTTTCTTGATGTTTGTGTAAATTAGAATAAATTTTTAGATGGGATGCCATCAAATTTGATTATTAGAAATTTTCAATCGTTTTCTTCCTTTCACAATCCACTTAATCTTACCGGTTGCTGAAATTCTTATATTTTACACGGAATACAGTTGGGATTTAAATAGGCATGATCATTACTAATTATCGAACCTACTTCGCACCTTTTTATTTGAGAGTGCTACATGTTGCATTTGTTTTTAAAAGAATTTCATTTTTCTTCCTTGATGAGATCCCATGCTCTGATATTTAAAAGAATTTAATCACTGTTAAACCAATTCATTTTTTTCCCTTCACATATTTTGTTTCTCTTCGAGCGCCTTTTCTTTCTTTTCCTGGACATAATCGATTTTCTTAGAGTGCCTTTATTTGATTCTTCACGAACAGAATTTGAATTTCTTAAGGTGCCTTGTCTTTCTCTTTTCCCTAAAAGAATTTGTTTTCTTAGAGCACCTTTTTCTTTCTTCTTTCCTTGACAAAACCCGATTTTATGAGTGCTCCTTCCTTCCTATTCCAATGACAGAAATCAGACTCGCTTGGTGCACCCTTCTCACTTAGCGATTCACACAGATCTCTTTGTATTATTCCAGAGGTTGCAAAAACCTCTCACTTAACGATTTGCCAGCTCTCGGTGTATTATTCTAGAATCGTCTAAGTGAATACTTAAACCAACATTCAGCCCCTATGAATGATCTAGAGAAATTTTCTTTTTCCAATCCACTCTATTCATTTGTTTTGTTCATTCTTCCCTTTTTGCACATTTGGGTAGATAAATTATATCTCCGCATTAGTATTCTAGTGTTCTAACCCTCTATCAATTTATTGAATGTCTCAGATATCCTGGGATCAAATCCTCCATGGTTAGTAAAGGAAAGAGACTCGTTGTTTGAGATCTATCTTCCTACCAATCTCTATACTCTGTCTAATCGTTCTCTAAGATTCCTTCACACTTTAAATCGACCAAACTTTGGAACTTGGTTTTGGAAAGAAAACCTAAATTTTGATTCAAACATAAACCTTAGCAGTAGTTAACAGTTTAAATGGCGCCTTAGTACTATGTCTTAGTAGTAGCTAACAATTTAAATGGTGTTTTAGTACTGGAAATGGTAAGGATAGATTAAATGTATGGGAAAAGTTCGTACATTCGTACATCGTTTATTGAGTGAATAGATAGCTCTTCACCTTTCAACAAACACAACATACTCAATTCTAACCATCCAGGTAAATCTCTCTACCTCATTCTGACTAACTCTAAACACTGAACCAATACCCTTGTTGCTTCCACAGAAAGGCTTCTCGTACTGAATTTCAAGTTAATAAGATCCAATCCATTCACATTCTCTGCAAGTGTGGACACTCACATGGTATCATGTTGCTTTTGGGATTATAACAGAGTTTTAAAAGTTACAATTACAATAATTATTTGATAAGATAAAGTTAATTTGGAATTAATGTCTGAATTTTAGTAATGGTAACCCTCTGTCTCAAAAATAATTATTTTGAATCAACTTAGTAAGTATATTCAATATTGTTTATTCTTATCATGAATCTATTATTAAATGTTATCGGTGCTTAACATTGAAGAGAGATTTAAACCTTGGACGTGTTATATATATATATATATATATATATATATATATATATATATATATATATATATAATACTTTTTAATATCGCAAAAATATTTATTACAATTAATATCTCAATGGGGTTTTATCTATTGATGTAGATTTATTTTCATCTTGAAAAATAGTTGACTGTAATAAAACCTATTTAGTAACCTTAGGAAATTATTGTACAATTAATTTAATACGATACCAGGGTTACATATTAAATTAATATAATAATAGTATTTGTGTTAAAGTTATTCATTGAATCTTATGATCAATATCAAATTTCTAGTATTAATGTAGTCAGACTATTGTTGGAATATTTCATAGGTGGATTTTTGCGTCAATTAAAGTGATATGTGTTAATGTAGTCAGACTATTATTGGAATGTGTCTTAGATGGTAATTGCATCGATTAATTGATATATGATATTTGTAGTTGGACTATTCTTGAATGCTTTAGGGGTGGCATTGTGTCAGTTAAATTGATATATGTATGTCATAGATTTTTTGTCGCACCATGAACTTAATGTTTATTTATGATTAACTAAGTAATCATATTACTCGCGTGCCTTGAAAATAATGTTAATATATGTGATTATATTACTTGTGTTCCTTGAAAATAATGTTAATGTATGATTAATTAAGTGATTAGATTAATGACACACCTTGAAAATAATGTTAATATATGTGATTAGATTACTCGTGCGCCTTGAAAATAATGTTAATACATGAAAAATTAAGTGATTAGATTACTCGTGCATCGTGAATTAATGTTTATGTATGATTGATACAGTAATTAGCTTATTCTTGCACCATGAAAATAAAGTTGATGATTACTCTTGCGTCATGAATAATTGATGATTAAGATTGATTGATTGATCTAGTTGATATTCGGCTTGATTGGATTAGTGGGAATTAGACACCTCCTTGTTCCTCAGAACAGTCACCAACACTAAAACCTTAAATGGTAAAAATCAATCAGATGAATCATGGGCTTGAGCATTGTTTATGTGTCTTGGAGGTCCTAACCTTGCAGGATAGGTTGGGCGGGTAGTTCTTTTAAGATATATTTATGTAATGAGTTGATTGAATAAAAGTATTGATATTTCCAGTTGATCGTGATCAGTTGATATTGCATCGCTATTTTTATAATACTTATCGATTGTGTTGTTATTAGTGATGATGTTGTATTACTTGCAATGCTACCAATTTATGTTTTGAAGATTCTATTATCCTAACTCAAAAAAATAAATTATTTATCTATTTTACAACATTTGTTGTCATAACGACGAGATCGTTACAAGCCTAAAAAAATCCCTCATTATACTGCATTTTATAATTTTAAACTCACCACACATTATGAAAATATACCACTAGGATTATATTAAAAATGCACATCTTATATTTAGAGTGTCATTATAAATTTAGTGTGTTTACCACTAAGACTATATTAAAAATGCACACCTTATATTTAGAGTGTCATTATAAATTTAGTGAATTCACTCACTAGATCAATTGGTGAATCATATAACTTATTAGATGGTTTATGGTCATATTCTATCATAAAACAAAAATCTGTGTGATAAAGTTGTGTACCATTGAACTCACTCACATGTGAGAGACGACCAAGTTTTTTTAGGTCATTGTCTATTTAGTATGTTATAAATAGATAACACTTTTTCACATAGTTATGTTTTTATTCTAAAATGGAAGATATGAAAGAATCATAAATTTGTTTTCGAAAACAGTTTTAAAAGTTTTAAAAATATTTAAAAAAAAACTAATTTCTAAAACATTTTAGAAATACATTTTCCTAATAATGTTTATCGAATATACTGGAATATTTGATTTATTAAATATTATGTTGGATTTTTTTACTATTTCTTTTTTACTGATTGCACAATCTTTATTCTCTTTTAATTTGAATTATATAAAAATTATATTAAATTATTTATAAGCAACAAATTTTTTTCATTTCACATATCTATAAATAAATTCTCTATCTCAATAATGATTACTAATCCCCAGATATATTTTACAATTGATTCTGCCTTGATTTATATTTTATAATTGATTCTGCCTAGATATGGGAATCAAAAGTTCAATATAAAATGAGATAATGGAAAATGATTTGTAACCATAAGTTTATTTCTATAAAGTGACTTTTAAAAATGACACAATATATCATAAACTTTATTTTTTATTTGACATCTTATCTAGGGATTTATTTATAATAGATAATATTAAAATATTTATTTACCTTCAAAAATAAGGTAATCATAAAATTTAATATTTATATGTATAATTTCAGTTTTTTTTATTAAAAAAATATTTATTAAATATTAGTTTTTAATTAAATATTTATATTTTATTAATAAAATAATTGATTATAATAATAAAATAATTATCAGATGACTAAATAAATAAAAATACTAAAGTGAATAGCATATAATTGTTCCTGAGAGTTAGTTTAAACGATTTTGAACTAGATGTGAGATCTCCCCGAAGTGATAAGTTGGAGGTACTCCCCCATATATAAGAGAGAGACAAAAAAGGTACAATTATAATGAAAGGGTGCAATGAAAGGTTTTAGTCTACATAAAAATGTAATAATTCAATATCTATGGCTTAGTATTAGGTTTTATACATAACATGGGTTTGTGTTTAGGGCTTAACAGGTTTTCGTGATTGTTTATCTATACAAAAGTATTTCAGTTATCAAGATCAACATCCTTGTTTATAGTCCTTTCTTTGTTATTATGTTATCTATATAATCCAACCAACTGAACTGACCAATACGTGAATGTGACATTGTTTTTTAGTTCATCACAATATTCAACCCCTTCATTAATATACACTAAAACAATTTCACAAATAAAGAATTCAAATGGTATTTAAAAATTTTAATTGAAAACAATTTCAATTATAGGTAGAAAAATGTACCTTACAGATTTAGTCCAATAATCCCAATTCTTCATAAAATAATGGGGCTTCTTTATTTCATGGGAGTATATTTTAAAACATGGAAAATAATCCCAAACAATAGACACGTTAAAACTTTTAATTGAAAAAAATTTCAATTATAGGTAGAAAAGTGTACCTTACAGATTTAGTCCAGTAATCCCAATTCTTCATAAAATAATGGGGCTTCTTTATTTCATGGGAGTATATTTTAAAACATGGAAAATAATCCCAAACAATAGACACGTTGAAACCATAAATCACATGTCGGGAAAAAAAAAAGCCCAAAACATCGGTTGAGAAATATTAAAGAGAAATTATAATATTTAACATCAATTAATCGACATTTGTGAGACATGAAAAAAAAGATAAATTTAACCTACTTTGACTAATTTTTTATGTTAAAAATTATTGTTTTAAAAAAACATCAAATTTCAGCACCAAATTTAGTAGTGAACCTTGGTGTTCAATTGATTTTGATGGCATCTAATGTAAGAAGAAATAGGGATTCCATGTAATCAAGATTCATGCAATAGAATACACACATAATCACAATTAAACTACTCAATAATAATCATAACAATAATAACTATACAACATTGTCAAAGATTTTTACATAAATGTTTAGGTGGAAATCGCAATGGAAAAATCATTATCAAATTGATTTTCCTCTTTAAAAATCTCTCTCTCTCTCTCACATACACACACACACATTACAAGAATCATTGAATTTCTAGGATGCAATCCATTACAATATATTCTTTCATCTTCTTCATGTTTAGAGTTCTCCCATCTCCCTTATGACTCACTAGTATTTTTCCTCTCTCTAGATGTAATCCTCTATAAAAATTAGTCTTTCAAATTATTTTCCCATCCCTTCAACCTCTCATCTTCCAACAAATACTCACTCAATCCTTCAAAAAATATTCATAATTACAATTGTCAACATTTCAAACTCTTTATGGCACCCTTCTTCCTTTTCTCATTCATTGCCACATAGCATATTTTAAATCCATCCATGTCTTCTCTAACTCTTACATCTCATTCATTGCCACATAGCATATTTTAAATCCATCCATGTCTTCTCTAACTCTTATAGGAACTAAATCCTATATTATATTCAATTTATTGGTCTAGGTGGGGTAAAAACCTCTCACTAACCCTTGAGACTCCATTCCTTTCCCCATAGGATTCAGATGTGTGGGGATCATTGTGGTGCTACTTTGAGATATTTCCTACTCCACAAATTCACATGGAGGGTAGGTAGTAGGAGTCAGGCAAGAGTATTTATTTCAAGGATTAATTCTTTAGTGTCCACCTTTTCACTTACTTTCACCTTCATACTTGTATCCACTTTCACCATATCAATGTTATGGTCTTTTCATTTGTACTTTTCTTTCCATTCTACCTTTCTATGTCCTTTGTATACTACACAAAAGGAAGGGTGGAGGGATGGGGTATGGATTACGCCTTCTTCCTCCAACACAATGTTTTCTCTTCCTTCCACATTTAATAGAAAGAGTTTTATAAAATATTCAACATTATCTACCTTCCACTTGACTTAAAAAATCTTGAACATAATATTTTATGAAAGGCTTTACACCTTATCAACATTTTCCTACCCTATCACCATCCTTTTTTCATCATCATTTTTTCATGTTATTCATGCATCCTCTAACACCCACTTCCATTTGTACCTCATTGAAACATAAATGCCACAATTATTTTCCACATAACTATCTTAATACTACACACCACTATTCTTACCGTGTGTCCAACTCAC
Organism: Picea mariana; assembly: GCA_032191745.1. Taxonomy (NCBI): domain Eukaryota; kingdom Viridiplantae; phylum Streptophyta; class Pinopsida; order Pinales; family Pinaceae; genus Picea; species Picea mariana. The sequence continues at coordinate 82,970 of JASDQU010011635.1, read as the reverse complement.
CATCTCTTCAACTTGGCCTCCAAAATACAACTCTACAAATTCATATCATATCCTCTACGTTGTTGGTCTAACTTACCATTGTTTAAGTGATGTTCTCGATTTTGTTGGGATGATACTTCATCATATTCCCCATGTTATTAAAAATTATTCCCTAATGTTTACAGGGTAAATTTCATCCTCACTACCATATTCTTACATGTTCAACTTGTTTTTTCCACTCTTCATCCTCTTTCTACACACTCTCCTCATTTATTTTTTTATATAATTATATGAAGCACAATACATTATGAAAATTAGTGATCACAATTTACAACAAAAAGACTCTTATACTAAATCTTTCAACTTCAGTACGCTTCTACTCTCTATCTCCTCCACATCACCACTCCTCATCAAAATTGAGCCATATCTCCTTGAAGAATCAACTACATCCACTCCAACATTTTCTAGTTCCTAGATGTAGATATCATCTCTTTCTTGAAACCACACAACATAACTTCCTTACACAACATGTTGCATCATCTTCCTTTTGATCTCAATTACTAATCAAACTACCCAACATTCAACTATCTATTAGTATATTCTTCTTGTTCTCCAAATTGTCAGTGATGTAGCACTTATCTTTGGTAGTCTACACCTCTTTGTTTTGTCACATCTCTTTCACTAAGGTATTTTCTCAACATGAAATATTCTTCTATATCTCTTCTCTTCTATTCTCTAGAAAATTTCAATTTTCTCTCTTATGTCAACATCTTGTCATTGGCAACATCTTCTTAGTTTCTTATCTTTAACTTGTTTGGTAGCTTAGGCTAATGCTCTTCACCTTTCTCATGTGCTTCCTACAACCTCCTCACTTCTTCATCATTAACTCTTCCACTTATTCTTCATATTATTGTTGAGTTTCGTGTGATCTTTTAACTTATGTCAATTTTCTCTTCTTCTCCTCTTCCTAGCATTCTCTCATCCCAAAGTATCTTCTTACTCTAATACCATTTGATTTTTGGAAAACTAATACCCCCTACAAAGATAAAAATCACATAGTAGAAATCTATGTCGTGCATAGACTACAGCAATAATAAAACTAGGAAAAAATGAGTTGTAACTACCAATAAATGAAACAATAAAATTCACATAAAAAAAAACATATAASTGGAAAACCGATCAATAAAACCATCGTCAATCAAATTATTCTCTCTGTTATATTTTTCTATAGAAAATTTACAAAAATATACTTATCCTTCTTTAAATTTATTTTACAATATTCTTGTGTTCCCATGCCACATGGTATCCCTTTCTCATATCCTCTATCTCTAGAGAACTCCCTTCTCCCTTCTCATTCATGCATTTCTTTTCTTCCTACACTATAACCACCCATCTATCAATTAATCTTCTACCTTATCCAATAAACTTCTCCATTAGTTACTGAACCATCTTTTCAACCATTATTCATCTTCAATATATCTCCTTGATGTTTAACTCATGTAATAGTCATGTTCCATCTCCTCTTGACATCCATTTCCTCTTCTATCATCAACATCCATATGGGGACATATTATTGGCTATGGGTTCGATATCAAACCCTTTCATGTATCCCTCATTGTTCCTTGTAACAACCCTAGCTAAATGATTGCTTAAGATTTACCAAGTATAATTAATTAAATAATTCACTGTCATAATGTGTATTAGTTAAATAATGATTATTTATTGATAATATTAATTAATTAATTAATTATTGTTTAATATATGTTGATTAATTAATTGATTGATTGATTAACACATTTAATGTTTAGGGTAAAGAATTAAATACTTAATAAATTTTAATTCATTATTATAAAACTTTACGTATGCAAGGGATGAAGCATTGAATGGAGGGATAGGGTATTGAATGGAGGGATAAAGTATTAAATGGAGGGATAAGGTGGGTGGCATTAAAGGAGGGTAGGAGGTGGTGAATAGAGAAGGATATGAGGGGGAGAGGCATTCGGAAAAGGGAACTTTTTGGAAATTTGGAGAAGAGGAAGCATTATTTGAGATTAGAGACTGTATTTCCTAGTTGGTATTTTCTGGTTTTGGATTTTGGCATTTTCTGGTTTTGGAGTTTGGGTGGACAGTTACAGGGGTGCACCAAGTTGTTGGGAGTTTTGGGCTCAAGGGGCCATGAATCTTCATGGAATCCTGGAGCTAGAGAGCCGGATAGGCTCTGTTCCTAGCTGGCAGGGAGGAAAGATTTGGTTTTGGGCAGAGTTTGGTCAGAGCAGCCTGGTGGGAGTTTGGGCAACAGAGTAGCGAGGACAGAGGGAGTTGGGGAAACAACATCACTGAAAGGTATTTATGTTCATTATTATGGCATGTCATTATTGTTACAATGGTTCACTATTTTACTATGTTGTATATGTTTTTTTTTTCTTTATATATCATTTATATCATGCTGCCCATTTTGAATTTTGCTGAGTCATAAACTGTAAACTGTTATTTTGCTGATGATATTTTGCTAAAAAATTAACAGAAATGTTATATTTAAATTTATGAATGTCTAAGATCTGTTAGATAGGACCTTACACTTGGTATCAGAGCTAATGTTTAAAATATGCGGCCAAGGGCCTACCCACCTACTCAGAGTTGACCCAGAAATAAACCAGAAAAACCTTAGAAAATGTTGTAAGTTTGAAGGAGGTATGTTCACCTTAGAACCTGTAAGAAGCCTCACCTGTAGAAGGAAGTAACATTAGGATTGACCTATAAAACAGGTAGAGAATACATTTATATATATATATATATATATATATATATATATATATATATATATATAT